>AWWV01014987.1:0-83042 GCA_001974805.1 Corchorus capsularis
GATAACAGATGCTTATCTTGACCAATATCTATGGTATGAAGGAGACAAGCGGCACCTGTTTCCTAATTGGATTAAGCTGCAGATTCAGAGCCACCCCCACTTTTGGTTTACAAATGGTGTCAAGGTATAAACAATCTGCAAGGGATATGGGACACAAGTGAGGGGCAGTGTGTGGTCATGCTTCAAACGAAGTTTGAGAAGTTCTTTGAGAAGATTGACTTGACAATGTTAAACAGGTAATCTTTTGTGTAAATCTTTTCATTGTCTCAATATTGCCGTGTTGGAATTCTTTAGTAATATTTCTTTTACTTTGCAGGCTTCTGCGTTTGGTGCTTGATCACAACATTGCAGATTATGTTACTGCCAAAAATAATGTGGTTCTGTCTTACAAAGATATGAGTCACACGAATTCATACGGTCTTATACGTGGTCTGCAGTTTGCTTCTTTTGTTGTCCAGTATTATGGACTTGTTTTGGATCTGTTGCTTCTTGGGTTGACTCGTGCTAGCGAGATTGCTGGTCCTCCCCAAATGCCAAATGAATTCATCTCATACTGGGACACAAAAGTTGAGACCCGACATCCAACTCGTCTGTACTCTAGGTACATTGATAAGGTGCATATATTATTCAGATTCACTCATGAAGAGGCACGGGACCTTATCCAGCGATATCTCACTGAACATCCTGATCCAAACAACGAAAACATGGTCGGATATAACAACAAGAAATGCTGGCCAAGAGATGCTAGAATGAGGCTTATGAAACATGATGGTATGGCAAATTTTAGTAACATTAATTTTTTGACAAAATTGCTTTGACAGTCAGATTATGGCTCTAACCATTGTTTCGTTTCGTTTTTTTTTTTTTTTTCAGTTAATCTTGGGAGAAGTGTCTTTTGGGACATGAAGAACCGTTTACCTAGAAGCATCACGACTTTGGAGTGGGAGAACAGCTTCGTTTCTGTCTATAGCAAGGACAATCCCAACCTTCTTTTTAGCATGTATGTTTTTCGGAGCACCTCTTTGTTTGGATTTTTTTAACTGTAGACTGTCGAAATTGTTGTTAGTTCTTTGGTGAAGATTGTGTTGCATTCCATTCTTGGCATGTGCCTGATTGTAGCATCAATTAACAGTTTAACTGATACTGCCCCCTTTTTTATTTCTGATGTCTAGGTGTGGTTTTGAAATTCGGATAAATCCAAAAATAAGAATGACTCAAGAAGCATTTAACAGTACAAGAGAGGGAGTTTGGGACTTGCAGAATGAACAAACAAAAGAGAGAACAGCAAAGGCTTACTTACGGGTTGATGATGATCACATGAAGGTATTTGAAAATCGTGTTAGGCAGATCCTCATGTCTTCTGGGTCAACCACATTTACCAAGATCGTCAACAAATGGAATACTGCCTTAATAGGTATTTATGTTGAATATTTCTTTTTGTCTTGTTACAACTCTTTGATTGGTGATATTTTTCAATTTCTGAGCCTTCTTTTCTTCACTGTTTAATAGGTCTTATGACTTACTTCCGTGAAGCAACTGTAAATACACAAGAGCTTTTGGATCTGCTGGTTAAATGTGAAAACAAAATTCAAACTCGTATCAAAATTGGCCTGAATTCAAAAATGCCTAGTCGGTAAGTTTACTTTTTGACCAAACTCTCTCTCTCTCTCCCCCCCCCCCACCGCCCCGCCCCACCCCATGCGTCATAATGATATTCTGACGCACTTCTTGCTCTCAGATTTCCCCCGGTCATCTTTTACACTCCGAAAGAAATTGGAGGACTTGGCATGTTATCTATGGGTCACATATTGATTCCACAGAGTGACCTCCGATACAGTCAGCAGACTGATGTTGGTGTAACTCACTTTAGGAGTGGACTGAGTCATGAACAGGACCAGCTGATTCCAAATCTTTTTCGGTACATACAGGTAAAAGAGAGTGTATATTGCTATGTTTTTTTGTTTTTCCTTTTTTCCGCCTTGTTTCACACTTTTTGATTGTTTGCTGATTCTTGAACCGCAGCCATGGTCGAGTGAGTTCATAGACTCGCAGTGTGTTTGGGCAGAGTATGCACTGAAGAGGCAGGAAGCTCAGGCACAAAATAGGCGTCTAACCCTGGAAGATTTGGAAGTGAGTTTACATGTTTTATATGATTATTCCTAATAATAATAGTAATTTTGTTCAATGTGATTTAATGCATAAAATGGTATTAACTCACTGGAAATTGTATTCTGATGATTTTGACACCCCGATTTGCTTACAGGATTCTTGGGATAAGGGAATTCCACGTATAAATACTTTGTTCCAGAAGGATAGGCACACATTAGCATATGACAAGGGATGGAGAGTACGTACAGACTTTAAGCAGTACCAAGTTTTGAAGCAGAATCCATTCTGGTGGACTCACCAGAGGCATGATGGCAAATTGTGGAACTTGAACAACTATCGAACTGATGTCATCCAAGCTCTGGGAGGTGTTGAGGGGATTCTGGAACATACTCTGTTTAAAGGAACATAGTAAGTTTATTGGTTTGATTTCATTTTAGTGTTATATTCTTAGACACTTTCTGAATAACGTGATTATTGATGATTTTGATCATTATATCTTAATCTCATTGTGTGTTCTCTTCTATCCCTGAAATTGCAGCTTTCCAACTTGGGAGGGTCTGTTTTGGGAAAAGGCTTCTGGATTTGAGGAGTCAATGAAATATAAGAAGCTCACTAATGCTCAGAGATCCGGTCTTAACCAGATTCCTAACCGTAGGTTTACTCTTTGGTGGTCACCAACAATCAATCGGGCTAATGTTTATGTTGGTTTTCAAGTGCAACTAGATCTAACCGGAATTTTCATGCATGGGAAGATCCCAACCTTGAAAATATCTTTGATTCAAATTTTCCGTGCTCATTTGTGGCAAAAGATTCATGAGAGTGTGGTTATGGATATTTGCCAAGTCTTGGATCAGGAGTTGGATGCTTTGGAAATTGAAACTGTTCAGAAGGAGACAATCCATCCAAGGAAGAGTTACAAGATGAACAGCTCGTGTGCAGATATTCTTCTCTTTGCAGCGCATAGGTGGCCTATGTCAAAGCCTAGTCTTGTTGCTGAGTCCAAGGACATGTTTGATCAAAAAGCAAGCAATAAGTATTGGGTAGATGTACAGCTCCGGTGGGGAGATTATGACTCGCATGATATTGAGCGTTACACTAGAGCTAAATTCATGGATTATACAACAGACAACATGTCTATATATCCATCTCCAACTGGTACAATTTCATCTCTTTTTCCCCTACTCTTCCAACTCTGTAATATGCATTTGTTTTCTTTGGCATGAGCTGATCGTCTTTTGTCATTATGCAGGGGTGATGATTGGCATTGATTTGGCTTACAATTTGCATTCTGCTTTTGGTAACTGGTTTCCTGGATCAAAGCCACTGCTTGCTCAGGCAATGAATAAGATCATGAAGGTATCATAGTTATACTGATTTAATTTTTATTTCGGATATATGGAGTTACATTTGTTAAATACTAGTATAAGGTCAAAGGTTGAACTAATTGTTGCTTTGTGTTTATACAGTCAAATCCTGCTTTATATGTCTTAAGGGAGCGGATAAGGAAAGGTTTGCAGTTGTATTCTTCTGAGCCTACTGAGCCTTACCTTTCGTCACAAAACTATGGAGAGATTTTCAGCAACCAGATCATATGGTTTGTTGATGACACCAATGTGTATCGTGTTACAATCCACAAGACTTTTGAAGGGAATCTCACAACAAAACCCATTAATGGTGCTATCTTTATATTCAATCCACGGACCGGACAATTGTTCCTGAAGGTTTGTTTTTTCATATATCATTTTATTTCTAAGCTGCTTGAATAATTGTAAAGATCTTAACTGGATATTGTTTTTCATTTGCAGGTCATTCACACAAGTGTGTGGGCAGGTCAAAAGCGTCTTGGTCAGTTAGCCAAGTGGAAAACTGCTGAAGAAGTTGCTGCTCTTGTGCGGTCTTTGCCTGTTGAAGAACAACCAAAGCAAATTATTGTTACTCGCAAGGGAATGCTTGATCCTTTGGAGGTTCACTTACTGGATTTCCCCAACGTAGTTATCAAGGGAAGTGAGCTGCAGCTCCCATTCCAGGCTTGCTTGAAAATTGAGAAATTTGGGGATCTGATTCTGAAGGCTACAGAGCCGCAAATGGTTTTGTTCAATATCTATGATGACTGGTTGAAGAGTATCTCGTCATACACTGCATTTTCTCGACTCATTCTGATTCTTCGTGCGCTTCATGTGAACAATGAGAAGGCTAAGATGTTACTGAAACCTGACAAAACAATTGTTACTGAGCCACACCATATCTGGCCTTCTCTTACAGATGAACAATGGACGAAGGTAGGCATGATTCTCAGTTTTCCAATTGGTTATAGTAGCATGATCTATCATCTGAATGCAGTTACACTAAAACATGATTTGATGTTGCAGGTTGAAGTTGCTTTAAGAGATCTTATACTCTCTGACTATGCCAAAAAGAACAATGTGAACACATCAGCCTTGACACAGTCTGAGATTCGTGATATTATTCTAGGAGCAGAGATTACTCCACCCTCTCAACAAAGGCAACAAATAGCAGAAATTGAGAAACAGGTTAGGTTTTGTTCTGGTGGTGCTGTTTTCAGTTGGAATTGTTAATATTCCGTTGCTATGTTTTATGAACTTTTCTTTATACAAGAGAAACATATTAACTTGTTGAACTTATTTTCAGGCCAAGGAGGCAAGCCAGCTGACAGCTGTGACAACTAAGACTACGAATGTGCATGGTGATGAGCTCATTGTCACAACCACGAGTCCCTATGAGCAAGCAGCATTTGGTTCGAAGACTGATTGGCGTGTTAGAGCAATATCAGCGACTAACCTTTATCTCCGAGTCAATCATATATATGTCAACTCAGAGGACATAAAGGTATATATCTGACTTAATTGAGATCTAGTGATTGATTTATAAATTTATTTTATCTGCTAACATTGATCGAATCAATGATGCAGGAAACTGGTTACACCTATATCATGCCAAAGAACATTTTGAAGAAATTCATCTGCATAGCTGATCTTCGGACTCAAATTGCTGGATACTTGTACGGAATCAGTCCTCCTGACAACCCTCAGGTTAAGGAAATTCGCTGCATTGCCATGGTACCACAGTGGGGAACTCATCAGCAAGTTCATCTTCCATCTGCTCTACCTGAACATGATTTCTTGAATGATCTAGAGCCTTTGGGTTGGATGCACACACAACCGAATGAGCTTCCTCAATTATCGCCACAGGTTTGTGTTATTTTGTGACCGATCTTCAATTTGATTGGAATATTTCAGTGCTAGAGTGATTGATTTCCATTACAAATCAAATGTTGTAATCTAATTGTTGTTGTGTCATGTGTTAAACAAATTTACAGGATGTTACCTCACATGCCCGGATTTTAGAGAATAACAAGCAGTGGGATGGAGAGAAGTGCATTATCTTGACATGCAGTTTCACTCCAGGTTCCTGCTCGTTAACAGCATTCAAGCTCACTCCAAGTGGTTATGAATGGGGACGGGTTAACAAGGACACAGGAAGCAATCCTCATGGTTACAGTCCAACTCATTATGAGAAGGTGCAGATGCTCTTAAGTGATCGGTTCCTCGGATTTTATATGGTAAGAGAATTACATGCATGGTGTTTTTGAATGTTCCCATCGTTTGTTTTTTGCGGTCTTTTCTCCAGTTTTGATTCTGATTAAAATGTTTACTTTCTTGTTGTTAGGTTCCGGACAATGGTCCATGGAATTACAATTTCATGGGAGTGAAGCATACGGTTAGCATGAAATACGGGGTGAAGCTTGGCACGCCTAGAGAATACTACCATGAGGATCACAGAGCAACTCATTTCCTTGAGTTCAGCAACTTGGAGGAAGGCGATACTGCGGAGGGTGATCGGGAAGATACATTTACATAAAATCAATCTCTAATCTCCGCAAAATTAGCTGACTCTGTTACTTAGTCCTGCTATGAAATTACTCAGTACACTTTTTTTGAAGTGGAGGCCCTGAAATGTAAATAGAGGCCTAAACTTTTTTCGCTCGGTTTTTTGCCGACTGTAAAAATTGTTGAGAGTTGTAAATATACGAGTATAATGCATATCGAATTTGAATATGGCACCTAAAAAGTCTTTACATTATCATAATATTGGTTGCAATGCCCCTTCCAATTCATTCGGACATCCTAGGTTTTGTGCAGACGATGCAGATGATAGTTGATGCAACATCTTTAATGAAATGGACATATTGCCCTATGTATGTACCAAACTCAAGACTTGAATGTTTGTCAAATGTCGCAATGCATTTTATATCCAGTTATCCGACACGAGAGATAACACTCAGCAGAACACCAAATGTTTATATGAAAACAGTAACAAAGTTGGCCCCCCAAATATATATGGCATTCCAATTCCCATAGCACTCACAAAAACATGCTTCCATATTACAAACGTGGCTAATGTTCCTGGCAATTCTAATAATGGATAGCCAGACAGCAAATGCCACCTCCTCTTGATAAGTGACAAGAAAAAATATGAAATTAAATAAAACAAAATACCAAAATATCAAATACAAATTTCACATCTAATATTTGACTTTGTCCAAGGTATTAGCCATCTTGAGCTTTTTCTAGCTCAGTCTCGGTCACTGGTTTTGGATCTTTCTCTTCCTTGATAATTTCCGAGCTCTCTTCTGCAGTCGATATTCCATCATTATTAGTAACAGCAGACTGCGGGTTCTTGAACACTTCATTATTTTCTAGTTCAGCTAATTTGTCTTTGGACTCTCCCTTGAGTAGCTCGAGAACTTCAAGCATGGTAGGTCTTTTCTCAGGCCGATTATCAGCACATACCAGTGCAACAAGGACAACCCTCTTCAACTCTGCTTCCACATACTTGCCGTTAAGCCTTGGATCTGCCAACTCACTGAACTTACCCTCACAGGCTAGTGGCAGAGCCCATTCTGCTATTGACCGTTTCACTGTTGGACTCAGTTTCTCAAGAGGTTTCTTGCCACTGGCAAGCTCTAGCAAAAGAATGCCGAAGCTGTATACGTCACAACTCTCTGAGGCCTTTCCTAACATTGCATACTCAGGGGCAAGGTAACCAAGTGTACCCTTGACTCGAGTAGTCACATGTGTCGCACCATCAGGGATAAACTTAGCAAATCCAAAATCAGCAACCTGAGGCTGGAAATCTGAATCTAGCAACACATTACTAGCTTTAACGTCTCTATGAATTATGTGAGGGGTTGAATGATGGTGAAGATAGCTGAAGCAATCAAGTATAAGTTAAGGTTAGCATTCATATGAGAACAGATTACACTAGGAAAGAAAATTGGGTCCAACACTTACGCAATTCCCTCAGCAGAGCCAATTGCAATATTCATTCTTCTGGTCCAGTCAAGAAGGCATTCTGCTGAATGCTGCCCATGAAGATGGGAAAGCAGACTCAAATTTGGCATGTAGTCATATACAATCAGACGTTCTTGCCCTTCCGCACAATAGCCACGTAAACTTAGAAGATTCTTGTGTCTAACTCTTGCCAATATCTCAACCTCAACAGAAAACTCCACTTCAGCTTTGTTGCTCCATACCTTCAGTCTCTTAACTGCTATCTGTAAGAGTATAATTTTTGGGATGAGAATTAGACTAAAAGACGAATAAAGCAGTAGAGTAAACTTCAGTAAAGTTCTTTGATTATATAAATGACACATGGAATTCCAATCATTAGAATGGCTGCTTAAACATGTTATGTTAAATGTGTGCATGTGTTTAGTGAATATTTTGGAAAGCATAGAAGTTGTGAGATTCGATCAAGTAGCACTGACCATTCAACAATTGATGAGACTGATCAACAAGTTTTATTATGCAACGACACTATTCCTATAAATTAAAATTGGATGCTCCAAAACTAGCCGGGCCCAGATAAAGGGATGGCAAAACATCCTAGACTACCTTTTTCGGGAATTGAAACATAATTCAACTTTCCATATGCTTTCACCTTGAGAAATACTCACTAACTGTCTTTTGTTCTTCATAAATCAAAAAATTCATCCAATAAATCATACACTTGTGTCAGGATTGATTTAATACAATTTCATGAGGTAATCCAAAATTTTATATAAGTATCAGAACCATGATCTAATGTAACATAAATAATCTAAAGATGAAAACCTGGATAACAGAAACATATAACATAGAAATGTCAAATTAGGCAGAGATTTGAAATTGACTGAGTAAGGACTTATTGGTCTAAGTCTTTTCTTAAGCCTATGTGTAAAGTATTAAGTGGTGTTGCTCCACATCATTTTGCTTTGAGCCTTCTTGTGGCTTTATATCCAAGTTAACCTTTTCAACTACTGAAGAACAGTTATAAATTGGACGTAGAACGCATCTGACCTTATAACTAATCCCACTGAAAAGAAATTCCTATACCATTACTTCAGCAGAGTGGCACCTTGTTAAATGAGATTCATATACAGTTACTTGGACATCAAAATGCACAGCAGAACATTATTTTTATAATTCAAAGTTTCATAGGCTTTTCCTCAAATAGTAAACTAGATTCAAACCTAAGTAAAAAGCATGGTAGAACATTCAATATTCTCTATTGTTAGATCAACAATGGAACCTAATAGTTCAAAAACCTACAAAGAGGATCAATCATGCATAAGCAAAGGAGTGAACCATAAACAGGTGAAATTATTCATAACCAAGCTATGTTTCAAAAATCAAAAACTGGGAAGACATGGGAAACCAAAATTGTTATTAATGGTTTTGTTAAAAGAACCCAAAAAGGAAAAAAGTTCATACTTGTGATCCATCCCATAGCTGACCCCAATAGACGCTGCCAAATCCCCCTTCTCCGAGCTTGTTATCATAATTGAAATTGTTTGTAGCTGAATGCAATTCTTTCAATGAAAAAATCCTCCATGTCGGCTGCTTCTTTCCCTTCTCCTTCCTGTACAATCATTTAACTTCAGAGATTAAAACCCGACCGACAAAATACAAAAAAATATAACAAGGTAATTTCTTTGGGGAAAAAAAAGAACTAAACAAAACCTCAATTTGACCTTTTTTATAGGATGAAGATAAAAGTTTCCTGATTAATTGGACTGTAAAGTGTGAAGATTTAAGCTTAGATGAGAACCAGCTAGCTGTATTAAGCTCAATTAAGTATATGTCCATCTTCAAATTACAGTTACAAAAGGAAAGAAATTTCAAAACTTTAGCTAATGTTTGTCTTCCTCTTTTTTCAGTAGTTATTAAAAAAAATGAAATTCTGATCAAGACCCAGATGATAGTTTCAAAATCTGAATAAAACCCAGATTCCATAAACCTTGACCATTCCTCAAAAAGCCATCACCAAGTTCATTAAACATAAAACCCAACAAAAACCTTCCAAAAAAGGAAAATTTTCAAAACAACAACAACAAACAAATACTATACAGTAAAATAGGTGATAAATCAATGATAAACATACCGATCCACGCCTTTGCCACAACAAATCATAGAGCAAAACGCCATTATAATTGAAATCTAAATTCCAAGACTTTTTTTCTCAGTAAGAAAGCCAACTTCTTTCTCTTTTAACACTTCTTTTCTCTCTCTAGTTGGTTTTTTGTTGTTGCTCAACTTCACTTTCTCTTTCTAAGCAGCAGTTTCTGATGGGATGCCAAACGTAACGCTTTTGGGCAATTAATTGCTCCAAAGAACATGCTGTCTTTCTGGGTTTTTTTTTAATATTTTTTTTCTTGGAAAGTTTATGCTTTTGCTTTCAAGAGAATGTTGCAGTTTCAATTTAACCCAAAAAAAAAAGGAAAAGGAGGAAGAAGAAGAGATGGAAGAGGAGGAAGAGTATAAGGGAAGGATTGTTTCAGTAGGCTGATTTTTTTAAAAAAAATTTGATTGATTGTTTGTTTGTTTACTTTATGGGAAGGTTGCTGCTGTGTCTGGTTGGCTGGTTTTCCCATTGGGTCTAGCTGTTTTCAATTTTCAAAATTGCACCACATGGGTCCCATTTTCTAACCCATTTCATTTTCATATTTTACCACTAAAATAGTATTCTTTTTAGATGTACAAGAAACATTACTCCATTACTCATTTTTCAACACTACTCTACTATATATGAAAT
The DNA here is from genome assembly GCA_001974805.1 of Corchorus capsularis. NCBI lineage: Eukaryota > Viridiplantae > Streptophyta > Magnoliopsida > Malvales > Malvaceae > Corchorus > Corchorus capsularis. The sequence goes on from AWWV01014987.1 coordinate 10,204, forward strand.
GGACCCCCTCTCCCTCCAAAACTATGTCTCAATTTATTTACACTTGGTAATAAGTTTTTGTTGTTCTGTAAGAGATCCTCGTTATGTCTTTAATGTTTTGCTAGTGCTACAAATATTTTTTTAATTAGACTCGGTTATGTATCAAATTATATAAATATTATGAGTGTGTTTGGAAATGGGGATATGAATTGTGCATGTGATACATAATACGTGTTATAAATGAAATGATCTTCGTCGAATTTGTGTCTTTATTTTTTATTGGAATAAAGGTCATCTATCATCTTAATCAATCATTTTAGGTGATTGAGAATAATTAGTTAATGCAGACATTAATATATAAATGTAATATAGTAGTGCTAAATCATCATTTTTTAGTTCAAGGTAATAAAGTATTGTGATTTCATGCGTTGATATAATTTACATAGAGAGATATATAGAGCTCTCACATAGATGAGTAGGGTTCCATGATTTCAGGTTGGTCTCAAATTTGATTTTAAGCTCTTGCAACTTGCAACTCATAGACTCAACTTAGTTAATACATATATCATATGATAATTGATAATACCACGTATGTTAGTACGTAGTGTATAGATTACACATTAACTATCATGTATGTATTCAGACAACAATATGGTTCTTGTACTTGGAAATAAAATGTCCGAAAAATAAGTTGAATCAAACTTATAATTAATAAATTGAGCTTTCATTTGCATTTCAATTAGTAGCCTTTTCTAGTTTTCTTTATAACATTTCTTCTTTTTAGTTGCCTTTATACTCTATAATAATTAATAATAAAGTAATTTATTTTCAACCAAAGGTCCAAATGGACAAAATTATATAGAGTATCATATATATTTTGATGGAGACAATTAAATGAGATTAAAGGAAAAGCTTGAAAAATTAAAAATTAAGGATAAGAGATAAAGCAGTTTTGAAATTTTTTGATGTAAAAAGCAGTTTTGAAATTTAAACTTCCAAAGTTCCATTTGATTAATTAATCTGTCGACTGTCGATGCAAATTGAAATGTGACTATTTTAGAAGTGGGGCGATTAAACCGACCCAATATATATGGGTGGGGTTTTCTTATTGATAGCAATTAGTTGACATAACATTGTTAAAATATAAAGAAATACTACAAAATAATGCCCCCAACGACCTTAATGTAGTAGGTATAGAAGGTTGTATATTAGCCTATCAACATTTATCAAAGCTTCCCAATTTTTTAAATTCTCAAATCATGAAATTCTTCTTTTTCTCTACTTAAAACTTGAATAATATAGGAATATAATCATGTTTCATGATTAATAATGATGATAGTGAAGTTAATTAAGCTAGATTATAACTGACTACTTTTTTTAGGAAATGATGAAAGTTTTGAACATGATAATGATGATTCAAATAAAATCTTCCATCTCGAATATACAAGTGTATACTCGGATAATTCAACATGAAGTTGCCGCAAATGGATTTTAATCAAGCATTCTTCATATAACAAAATCAAGGTATTCCTTGATGGAGGAAATAGGATTTTAAGTCCAGAAGAATTCAAATGCAGTACTTTTGTTTCAAGGTAGAATTTAAAATCCTATTTCCTACATTATTCCTGTGTCTTTGTGGTTATTTATTCTACAAAATATTAGAGCACAGAGATTCGAGAAGTTATGTATAGATTATAGAGTTGTTCAAAGGTCGGACTATTCATCCAAATCTGTAAACCCGTCCGATATTTAAAGGGTTTGGATAAAAATTTTAAGTCCATTGGATGTAGCATATATAATATACTGTACCTATCGACAGTATTTCCTTTCTTATGCCAAACAATAGAGTTCATTAAGCTATATATAATTAGCTAGGAGTTGGCAAAAGGAAAGAGTCATTTTTAAATGGTTTTCAATTGTTTTTGTCTTTTAAAAAGAAGAAATAGGCAGGTCATAGTCGCATTATCAAGCAGGTAAATTGCCTTGCATCACATTGTTTGATTGAAAGCCACAGAAAGCAACATCTAAATTGTATAATCCGCAGCCTTTTTCATAACGAAGCTTCAAAATTTTAACCTATTTTGTGTGTTGTGTCACACCATGAAGCAATGCCACCAAAAAAATTGTACTAAATTAGTATTATCTCTTTATGACAATTTTAACACAAATATAAAACACCCAACATGGGTAGGAATTTCTAGGGTTTTCTCCTAACAAGTTTTAAAATATTCTATTGATGGAAACACGATCGAGAAGATAAAATCAAAATCATTTAATTATAAATTATATGATGAAGATTGAGAGGGTAATTAGGCTGGCTGTTTCTATGCATGCACGTGGTTGCAACTAACTATGATTGAAGATTTATGCAAATTTCAACACGCTATTGAAAATTGCAACAATCTTTTCTAATTAATCTGATATCTGTTTAAACAATTTGAGAATAATTGTTCTGTTGTGTGGTACATTTTTTAATACTAATTTTTTTTTTTTGAAGAAATATTTTTTCTAATTAATTATTGAGAAGATTCGGGACATATTGGCTAGGTTGTTCTTGTTCTAACCTATAAGCTTGGATGCAAGTATGGATCGTGTTCATGCATATTTTATGACAGATTTATGCTTTCAAACCCAAGATTCTTTGAGGTGATAGATAAATTACTATAAACCCAAACCCGAAATTTCACAAGGAAAAGTTTGAACCTATATTTGATCAAAATTTTGATTTGACCAAGAAGATTAAGCGTTTTAAGATCACTCTCAAATAAATCAGAAATGATTCAAACTGATCTAACATTGGAAAGAAAAGGTTACAATTTACATTTTACTTGAACAAGACGTAACTCAAAAAAGGGACCTAAATATGAAAAAGTCCAAATCTGAAAAGGATTTGATGAAGAATCTCGATGAACAAAAAACCCAAACCTTAACTAATAATTGAAACCGAATTGAGTCATTACCTACTTGTTACAAAAAGGAGAAGGAGGAAAATAAAGCTCGAATCCACACTCATACATGATTTCCTCAACTTCTCGACACATTATATATAGGCTAAGGTTTGGAAGTCAAATCAATACTTGAATCAACCCTTTAATTTGCTACCTCTATTAATTAGTTTTAGTTTAAGACAAGACAAACTAACCTATGAACCAACCGTTGCTTTAGTTAATCTCAACTATAGTATATATGCAACTTTACTTATTCAAGTAAGTTTGTGTTTTCTTCATAATTTGTTTGACATCAATCTTGGGTTCAATACTCTTGAAGCCTTGAAACTACATATTCTCCTTTTGCATTACAGGCCAATTTGCTCTAGTTGGTAGGCCTACCAATAATTGATACAAGAAAAGGAAGCAATAGCATTTTAAGTTCATACATAGACAAAACTGAAGAGACTTCTGTCCCAAGATTATCTGTATTTGTCAGTCCAAACTGATATAAGAAGTAATATTAATATACAAGAAAATTGGATATGATAACTCTTCTTTTTGAATCATATGATAAATGCATATGTGAATTTGTTTTCTTAGTTCAACAATAGGGAAACATTGCTGTCAGAAATCAAAAAATCATTTTCATTTCTTTCTTTCTTTCTTTTTTCAGTAACCCAAAACTGCATTTCTGAGTATTATCATATATATGCACTGATTGTGTACTAATTTTGTCATTAAATGTTGATATTATATTTCTACCAAACTTTTACTCATAAATTAACATATTTTGATCCTTCCAGCTACCTATGGACCATCTTTTGGAAAATATAACCCCAAAAAAGGTCCCATGTTAGTTGATGTTAATTTAAAGTAAATTAACCCCAAGACTTTGATTGCGGATGCAAACTGTACTGCATAGATGCAAGGAGTACCCCCAAATCCAATGCAATATATATATTGGCCAATAGATTATATGAAGAACAAGAAGAGGCCAAAAAGTTAGTGTCAGAATCTTTAATTACTTAATAATAATAATTCTATAAACTTAACATCTTCTAATTTGGCTTTCAGCTTTGTCTTATTCTTGTGGAATCTGATTATATTAAACATAGTAATAATACAATTTACTATGTTACAAGTAGTAAAATGGGTCAGTTTTGTCTATGTCAATCTTTGTCTTGATATTGTGGAAAACATTGGAATTCATCACCTCTGCTTTCATTTTTACATGTATCATCTTCTAATAGAAAAGGGTTTGAAGCCATCTGGGTGATGCTAATTGAATCAGCAAATAATATATCATGACTAGTTCAATCAAGAAGAGGCAAATTTTTGGTAGTTGAGTTTTCTTAAATGCTCTACAAGATTGTTAAGAAGCCAAATGCTTAAACTGCAATGGGGACTGGGGAGAGTTTTGTTTGCATGATCTTTTATTGATGATTCAACTAACGCAATAAATTGATGATTCATTTATGAGACAAAACTAACTAAGATGTACAAAACTGTAGTAGTAATTTACAAGCCTTAACTTTTTCACTTACAAGAACAGCAAAATAGACAAAAGTAATGTTATTAACTGAAAGAACCTAACAGAAACTGAAGTTTTATGAACTGCACCAATTGACACTTTTATTGTTGTTGTTCTTGTCATGTCTTCATTTATGGTGGAGAAGTGCTGAACCGTCCTTCCTGAACTGGGTTTAGTTGCATCACATAAACCAATGCCTGTATCAAAGGAAGTATCCAAGGCATCTTCAAATCCACTGTTGGCATTATAACAAAGACCTAAATTGTTGTTAAGCTTAAGCTTTCTTTTCATCTTGAAAACCATGTCTCTTCCAAATGGAACCGGTCCAATTAACTGATTATCATTCAGCCTTAGTTCACTAACATGCTTCAGGTCTCTGAAGTTGTATGGAATTGAACCATTGAAATGGTTACCATCAAGATAAAGTACCCGAAGGTTCGGTAACCGGCCTAACGACTCGGGAATCGGTCCATGGAGATTCATGTTTGATAAAACTAGGATCATTAAATCCTTCATTCCATCAAAGTAATCACTAGGAATGGATGTTGATCCCATTTGATTGCCTTTGAGAATCAAAGCTTGGAGGGAAGTTAAGCTTCCTAGTGATAATGGAAATGGGCCGGACAACCGATTATAGCTCAAATCCATAAGCATAAGGTCCTTTAGCCCGCCAACCAAATCGGGTATTGGACCGGTGAGACGATTATGGCTAAAATCTAATTTAACCAAAGATGGGTATGACCCAAGGCTAAATGGGATTGGGCCCATTAGAAGATTTTGGCTCAAGTCCAAAACATTCAAAACTGGGAAACTAAAACCAGGAATTGAAGCAGTTAACTTGTTCCCACTCAAATCCAACGACCTTAAACCAGTAATCCGGCCTAAAGAAACAGGAATGGAACCATTGAGATTGTTCTTGTGAAGATCAAGAACCCTTAAACGAGTAAGGTTATCTAATTCACTAGGAATGGGACCAACATGCCCATTTTCCCTAAGGACCAAAGTTTGTAACGTAGAACCCAATTGGCCTAAAAACTTTGGGATAGGCTGAGGATTATAACTGAAACAACGGTAAAAAAACAGTGTCCTAATATGAGGAAGTTTGGTAATAGACTCGGAAATGTAAGATTTTGTTTGGTCACAAGTAGGGAAAGCTGTGTCATCAGACAATGCCCCGAAAGACAAGGAGACAACATGGTAGACATTGTCTTTGTCAGGCATGCACTCGATGCCATGCCACCGCCCACGGCAGACGTCTGGGATTTCCGTGGCCCAATCATTCCCCGTCGCTCGCATTATGTCATAAACTGCCTCTTGCTCATGGGGGTTGGTCCGAGCCCCATTTTTGTTCATCGAAAACCCCGTTTGAGGCGCGTCGATGAGGGTTGATGGCACGCCTGAATCCGACATGATGACTGTGAAAGGCCTAGCAAGTTGAAAGGAACAGAGGAAGAAGACAAGGAGAAGGGTGTGTAAGGAGGAGAAATGGGTAGCCATTTTTGGGAAGAGTTGGGGAGCGAGTGAAATTGTCGGCTTGAAGTTTGATATAAAGGATGAGGGGGAAAAGGTGGAGTTAATGAGAGGGGTCAGGTTATTGAATGAGATAAAAGTTTATTTGTAAAGGTTGGTGAATGGAATGAAGTGAAGCTAATTATGGGTTCACGAGAAATAAGAGAGATGACATAAATTTTGATGGAATATTTTGCATTTATGCGTTTCACGAGAGTTTTGCCCCTAGTTGAACCTTGGGATCCACTCATTTGGAGGCTGGCTGGCTAAATATACACTTAAGATTGGGTCGGATTCAATCTCACAAGTTCAACCTGGCCTTAAGCCAGTAGGCACACTTCATGTCTAACCATGCGTCAAAAATGGAAAATCCCAAAACAATTGTTAACTCATGAAGCCAAGTTTCAGATAATGTTAAAATATAACTTGAATTTAGAGTGTTACTAATTCATGTAGGCAAGTTTCATTTAACTTATAGATTTAGATTTTTGGGACCATGACGCACAGGCACAGCTTGGGTTTAGTCATTAGTGTGTCAGATCAGTAATGACTACTCCATCCAAAGCAGCAGCTCTGTATGAAAAACCAAACACACACACACACACAACATTTATTTATGGAAATGGAAATTAATAACTATTCGGGCTGCCGTGGGACCTTTGAATACGCCAAGTCATTGTTTAAAATTGGGAGTTACTAGTTAGGGACTGCAAGGTGCAAGCAATTAGAAACCCAGTGCTAAAATGCCATTAGAACCCTAAATCCTAAATCTGAAGCACTAAAAATAGATGTTCAACAAGGCATCAAGTCAGTGGGATTCTAGATTTCAGAGTGGCATACCTATCTAAATAGATGCCTATATAGATCAGAAGGATATGGGAGTTAGCATACCTATCTATCAGACGGTTCAACAAGCATAGCATAGCAAGAACAATAAATAAAAGATTAGTTTCATTTGTTAATCAAACTAATGCAGCATTACTCTCTGTCAGAAATCTTATCAGTCTTTCTACGAGTTGCTTTTATCTTCTTCATATTACAAGCAGTTATAAGTTTATAATCAGAGAAAGGAAGTTCACTTAATTTCCCAAACCTTTGCTCGTAGAAGTGCCACAGCTCTGCCCTGTTCACATATTATCAAAGAAATAAAGTTAAATTTCCGGAGACTTGCCAAAAAGTACGCAAGAGCAAAATTGTTAGATGGCCTACCAATATGCCAAGAACTGAAATGGTGCATATTTTGCATAAATAACTTCGACATCCCTCCCAATAGTTTTCATGGTAGATCTTTTTGAATGAACCTGCAAGAAGAATTTGTCATGGACAGAAGAAAAACCTTCCACAAGGTACATTGCCATGGTAATAAACAGAAGATTTACCTGTTTTAAATGCCTGATGGTTTCAGAATCAACTGGAATCACATGGTAAAATCCCATGCACATTAGCACATTGGCACATGTGAAAGGACCGAATCCATCAATTTGATGCAGCTGTTCAGCTAGCTTATTATAATTGGATAAGCTTGTTTCCTTGCAATCTTCTTCCAGTAGCATGAGTTGAATATCGCCTTGGACAATTCCCTGGGAAAGTTTTAATATTCGACTTGCTCTATAGCCAAGATTGCAGCGTTTTGCAAGAAAACTTTCATCAAGGTTAGCTAGTTCTTCGGGACTAGGGAAGCTTCCCATTGTTTTGCAGGCATGGGATTCATCTATTTGTAAGGAATGTTGAACATCTAACTCTGAATCAGCTTTTGCCTCTGCAAACTTGCTATCTAACCGCATCGAAACTTTTGACATTCTAAACTTTCTCTTTAACTCTTTCCTGCCAGGCGTCTTTGGCATGAAATCATCAGCCTCACCAAAAATTTGGTTTTGAATTTCAAACTGGAGCTCACAGAGTGCCTTTGCCATGCTCAAAGTCCTTGAAAACCTATAAAGATAACAAGAACCATATAATGCCAAAGTATCGTAATGTAATGTACTTACAACCAAAGTATTTAAATGAAACTTGAATCTCTTCTTCTGCGTAAAAGAGGAAACCAATGAGTGAATGGGCTGATTATTTTTTAAGAGCATATTTTGCCATAATTCCATATTGCGGAATGCGGAATTAAGACATACACCTAGCAGGCAATGCCAAAAATTGGCGAGGCACTCATTTTCAGCATTAAGTAAGTAAAGAGTAATTGAATACTGATTAAGAAGAAAAGGGTAAATGAAACATACTGGCAATTACAAAGAAGAATACACTTGACCATATCTTCAAACAAAGTGGGTGACCGGAACACCCTCCCGCTGAAACTCCTCAAACCCTCGGTTGCTTCTTCCTCTTCTTTTCCATGTAACGTTTTGACAATCCTTCGAAACTCCCTCATCCTGTTTTCCTCGTCTTCCGACAACCGAAGCATTCTTGTCACCTGATTTAAAAGAGAGCGGCGGTGCTCCGGAGAGAGGGAGCTTGTGCCAGAAACGCGGAGGTGCAGAGTAGAAGAACTGGGCTGAGAAATTTGGACCATGGCGACTAGAGAAGAAGAAGAATGGTGATCGATGAGACGTAAGGGGCGGGAAAAGGATCGGGAGATTGGGTCCCATTTGTTGGGAGCCATCATGAACAGCCCGTGGCTGCATACTGCCTTCTCTAGATCAAATCCCTCCGCCGCTGTTGCTTCGCCCAGTGGCAGCTCCACCAACACGCTGCTGCTGCTAGTGTCATCGCCTTTCTGCTCCTGCTCCTTGTCCATTCTTTTCCTGTCTTTTGGCTGTTGCTGATTTCCGCTTCACATTTCAACCATATTTTTCTGCTCTGAAGAATTTAGCACTTAGCGGAAACTTCCGTTTCTGTTTTTGCTTTTTGTTTTTTTGTTTTTTTGTTTTTTTTGGCAAGTTGATTAATTTACACTTAATTTAACCAAAATCAAAGGATATGAAAAAGTAAATTAGAGAAATCACATTGATTGATAATAAAGCAAATCAAATTACAATATTTGCCTATTTGGATAAAATTGAGTCTTTATTGCTTCATAATATTGTTTTTTTGCATTTGAAGGGCACTTAAGTAACTTCTAGGCCCATAGATGATGGGCCTTTTAATTTATATAAGGCATAAGTATTTTCTAAGAAATGCTAAATTGCTAATGAGTGTCCGAAGGGGCACTCTTTATTTGTTTCTCTTTTTGGTAAAAAAGAAGTGCTAAACACCAATTAGACATTACAAAATCCATAAAGTAACAAAACCCATATTATCATACGGCTTAAGAGAATTTTCATCTCATCATCTAACTCACAAACAGTTTTAGGAAGCAAATTTGCATAAAAATTAATCTCATCATCTAACTCACGAACGGTTTTAGGAAGCGAATCTACATAAAAAGTTACCTTCACACAATCCGTATATTGTAATTTGCAAAGCCAATCACATCCCAACACCCTTTATTAAGTATGATATTTTCGATAAATTTCCATTTTTCAAAGTTATTCCTTTTCATTGTTTTGAAGAGTATTACATTCACATCTATCATAATTTTTTACCTTTTATTATAAAAAAATGTTTCTAGAAGTAAAAATTTATTTCCACTTAAACAATAGAAAGTGTTCATAAAAATGGTTGTTAACAATAATTTTTTTTTTCATTTTATGTAGATCGCATAATATTTGTTTTAATGGTTTAAATTTAATAGGTGGATTCATTATTATAGGAATAAAAATATTTTAATTATATGATATTCTACATCTGAATTTGAAGTTTTGGTCTAATGGTCAAGACTTCAAAAGTTCACCCGGAGGACAAAGGATCCTTGCCCTCCCTTCCTTATCCTCCTTAAATTGTAATGTTCTGAATGTACCAAAAAATGATATTCTACATCTAGAAAATTCAAAGACAAAACTCTACATAAAAGACAAATATCAAATCACTCGAAATCAAATCAATTATTTGTTACACGGATCCGTAATCCTATACCCAATAGTTACATTAAACTCATACTAATTAAGAGTTTAATATTAACAGAGTTTAATTTGGAATAACTTTTCTAATACCTACTATCTCAATTCAAAAGATTTAAAATCGAAATTGAAACCTTACTTAAAAAATAGGTTAATTGCTCAAATAAGAGCCTAATGTTTGCCAAAATGCTCAAATAAGAGCTCAATCTTTTAATTTGGCCAAATAAGGGCCTAACGTTATCGAAAATGCTCAAATAAGAGTCCGATCTTTTAATTTGACCAAATAAGGGCCTAACGTTATCGAAAATGCTCAAATAAGGGCCTGGTGTCAGTTTGGATGACGCGTGAGACAGACCCTTATTTGAGCATTTTGACAAACGTTAGACCCTTATTTGGCCAAATTCAAAGATGAGGCCCTTATTTGAGCATTTTGACAAATGTTAGGCCCTTATTTGGCTAAATTAAAAGATCGGGCCCTTATTTGAGCATTTTGGAAAACATTATGCCCTTATTTGAGCAATTAGCCTAAAAAATAATATGGAACTCATTCCATGCAATCCAAAATATACATACATATATATACTAGTATCAATCAACCATTCATTGAATTTTTATTTTTATGGTCTCAATCGATATTTGGTGGATAAAGTGATTGATATACCGTCGACGTCATCAGTCCACCTTTGTTCCACTTGAATTGAGTCACAAAATTAGCTTCCATTAGTATATTTTTTAGTCTCATATATACGTCACGTCACATTTTTAGTCATCCTTAAAAAAAGAAATAATTAAAAATAAGCAACTTTGCTTCTTCTCGAAGTACACGCATCTATGATAAGCAAATTTACTTATCACTTTGATAAGTACGTTTCATCACTGATCAAACCTTGTTGTTATCACCTTTCGTGTTGCCATTCCCTTATCACTGACCCTAAAAAACCAACCCAAATCCCCGGCGCGTTTAAAAGCGTGGACTGACTGGTGAGCGACGTGAGCCATTTATATTTACCCACGTGTTATTGGTTAGTGGATTTGTTGGCCCACGTTCGTTCATCGACGTGTTTGTTTGGTATACGACTTCGCACGCGCGTAGGGCGAGTAATGACGTAAAGTTGGGAAGGAATCGGACAGGCTAGTAAATGTATTGAATAGGAGAGGTACGGTGTGGTGACATCCATTGCAATTTCATGCACAGCATGTCAAGTGGTGGGGCATTGTTAATCTTGAACCATCAAATAAAATCCAATGGACGAAAGGGAATCTGGATATTTCTTTAGTTACTAGTATACAATTTTAAAGGTAATGATGACATATCATAAAAACTTTTAAAAGGAAGAAGTTTAGTGTGAAATGATATTATTAAGTGAACTCTTTTCACCACATTATTCATGATTCTAACTATTAATATGGTGATAATTCAATTCTTTATTCTAAATTTCAAGACTTTTTACATAAATCATAATCATAATTTGTGAAACTCTAGATTAAAATTATGTTAAATTCGTATATAAATTTTAAAAATAATTTTGAGGTGTTACAATTTTTATATAGTGAAGATCATAAATGATGGAAAAGGTCACATAATAATTTCTAAAGTTTATAACTTTCTTTCCTCATTTATTAACAAAATAAAATATAGTGTAAATTAAATATATTTGTTTCCTTTTAATGATGTATAACTAATTTTGTTCGAAACAATCGAGTTATTAAAAAAGATAAAATTCTCTCAACAATTTATTACTATTTAAAAAAATTAAAGACAATTGATGAAGATGTTAAGATATATAATATGAGTAAAAGTTTTGTAAGGTTTGCCTATAAAACTATGGGTTTACAAATTACAATCATTTTTTAATAATTATATTAAATTATATTTTTTCAATATTAATTATTGTCTTCCTATCCCAAATCACGATATGGTTATTTTCTACGCTTCATCGTCTTTTGCATCCTTCGACTCCTTCACCCTAACCTATTCTTTGTATCTTCTCAATCTTTTCATTAATTATATTTGAATGAATTCAGTCTTATAAATTAAGCACGAACAAAATAATCCCCAAGTTTACTAGAAGTCAAACCTTGGCTTTGACTAACAAAATAAACCTTCAATTCAGTCTTATAAATCACGAAATCTAGCCGATCTTTGCACTAACGATAATTGAGTCGTCTCGAATAGGCTAAGGCTAAGGCCGTCGAAGGAAGCTGGGGATGGGATGGAGACGATTGTGGGAAAATAAGGTTCGACTTTGAAATTTGGGTTTTGGAAGACAGTAGCTAATATTAAAAAAATATAATTTAATGTAATTATTAAAAGAATCCTTGTAGTTTATTTAGAAAGACTGTAAGATTTTGGGTTTTCTTATTAATGAGGTGACACAATTCCATAGCTTGACAACGTATAACTTCTATACGCTGACAATGCATTGAATATAAACTCATAATATAAATACATTTTTAATTGATTTTAATTTTCAGATAGTGAATCCATTTTGATATATAAATATACTCATGCCAAAAAAGAAAAGTCTCATGTGAAAATAGAGAATTTGAGAAAAAAAAAGTAATCAATCAAGACAAAAAGGTATTTTATGACCTCAAAAGTAAAAAAAGAAAAAAGAAGAAAGAAAATCGTAGTAGGATTTTTCTCTTTAAAATCAATAATTAAAAATTTGATTGATTGATCCCTTTATCCATATACATATAGACCAATCCATGGAGACATAAATGCAAGTCCATTAATTCCAATGCTGTTGGCAGTCCACCGTATTATTTACTCCCGACTGTAGACATATAAAGTAAGTGAATTTTTTTTCTTACCAATTTCGCCCTTTTCTTAATTTCTTCGGCCCCTATTTAATTCTGCAGAGAAAAATGCCAACTATAAAATGCCCTCACTGTATAAAACGACTCACCGTCTCGTCGTTATTCACAACTTTCTTAAGTCTCTCTCGATCTGGGCTGCGTGTTCTTTCTCTCTCTATCGTGTTTTTTCTTTCTTATAAAGTCAAATCCCAAAAAGCTGTTTTTAATTTGGATCTTCAAATCCCTCAAATTAAATTTATTAGTATTTTTTAATTGAAATTGTTCTTAATCGATCTGCTAGGTTTCTTTTCTTTACTTTCTTTTGCTGTTTGCTTTATTTACTTTATTTGGATCGAGGAGTTAGAACGAAGAAAAAGAAATGTCTTCCTTGAGTAGGGAACTGGTATTTCTCATACTTCAGTTCCTTGATGAAGAGAAATTTAAAGATACCGTTCACAGGTAAGCTTGCTCTAAGAAATTTAGAATATTAATTTTAATTTCAATTCTTATTATTAGTAAGCTTTTTTTTATGTGATGGTTGTTAATTGTTACTATATTTTGTGCTGTTTTACTATATTTGAAAAACAAAAAATAGATTGGAGAAGGAGTCTGGTTTTTTCTTCAATATGAGATACTTTGAAGATTCTGTAACCAATGGAGAATGGGATGATGTAGAGAAGTACTTGTCTGGTTTCACAAAAGTTGAAGATAATCGATACTCTATGAAGATTTTCTTCGAGATTCGAAAGCAAAAGTACCTCGAAGCCCTTGACAAGTAAGTTCATGAATTATTAAAGGTATTAGAGTAATCGGGTTTTGTTACTCTTTTTAATTGTTTTTATCTGTTGTGTTATTGTAGGAAGGATCATGCTAGAGCTGTGGAGATTATTCGTAATGATTTAAGGGTGTTTTCGACATTTAATGAAGAGCTTTTTAAGGAAATCACAATGCTAATGACCTTAGAAAACTTTAGGTAAGTAAAAATGCTTATGTTGTGCATGGTATCTTTTCAATACTTGAGCATGTTGGATTTTGTAATGCTTTAACAGTCATTATGTTTCCGGATATGCATATTTTTACTCCTGGGAAATGCGTAGTGAGTATGTTTGTGGTGACGGAGTGCGTTTATCGTTCAAGTATGCTCTGTCATAATATGAAGGAATGCATATAACTTTTAAATCATGCATATTGGCGAAGAGAGTTGTTGGCATGATTAAGTATTAATGCTTCAAGATGGTAGGTGAACTGTTTTATTAGCTAAATACCGAAGACAATAACTATGCATTTAGCTGTTTTCCTCCAATGGTTTCAAGCCGCCTGTATCGGCGGCAGGGGCGGATCTTGACACATAAGTTTGAGGGGGCCATATAAACTACTTTATGTAAAATTAAGTTTTGGGGGGGCCAAATTAAAATTTTAGACTACAATTACATATAAATTAATGGATTACTATGCAATTTTTCCATTTTTTGGGAGGACTGCTATGCAATTTTACCATTTGGGGGGGGGGGGGGGGCATGGCCCCCTCAATGGTTAACGTAGATCCGCCCCTGATCGGCGGATTTTAGAGGCGATCTATAATAAGGGGTCCCGAAAATTTCATTTTTCTTTTTAATTGCATGATATAGACAGAACACTCATTTTAACTTCTAAATTCCAATGTACTTTAACTTTTATCACAAAAGTATTATGATGCTTAGATCTAATCGGTGGAATATAATCAATCGCGTTCTGTATCGGTCAATCGCTTCTGTGAATGAATTTCTCACGGATGCCATTACATTAGCTTCGTTGCTTGTTTAAAATACTATTTATATTGCATTTGGAATTTGATCATAGGTTATTTGCATTGATTTTGTCACATTAATAGTATAAAATCTTATTAAGGAAATTTGATTGAATAAATTAAACCTGGAGCTTTTTAGAAAATCTGTGATTATCCATCTATTGTTATGCAGTAACTGTACTGACTCAGCTTTATTATCAATTATTTTGAACTCCAACTCTAAATCCTGGAGGCCAGTTAGAGAAAGATGACTTTACATTCTTGAGCATAAAGGTCTTCATGGTGTAAGTAGGAATTGTATTAGTAGAAATAATCATATTAGCAATGCATTTGCTTGTTTAGGAATTGTATTAGTAGAAATAATCATATTAGCAATGCATTTGCTTGTTTTTACTTCCGTCTTTGAAATGTCAATTTCATATTTTAATCACTTGATTTGGACAAAACATCAATTTTGACTTACCAAGTTGAAGGGTTAATTTTATTACTACTTTATTTTTTTTTTAATTTACAAAAGTATTATTATGTTCCCATAAAGAGAAAAAAAGTACTATTATGTTGTTCAGATTAATAAAAAGTGTGTGTTTCATATTTAATATTTTGGCATTTGATTTTGTAATTATTTTGTAATTTTCGCAGTATAAAATTTTATTGTGGAAATTTACATTGGATAGATAAAACCTTTTTATGGAGGTTTTCAGCAAGTTCAATTTTATCTATAAATTGTGACTGCTGCCTCCGGATTGTTACCGGTATTTGAATTCTTTATATTGTGGATGTTTAGTAGGAGAAGGGAATAGGCTTGATTCATGGAGTCACACTGGGAGGAGAAATTTTCCGAGTTGTTTTAATTCAAAAAGAAGTTGATGTTGATTCTCCATTTTTAAAGATTAATTCGACGATTAAAAAGTTCTTAATCCATGAATGTTTTATGGATGAATTATATTGGTTGGAATTTGATTCTTAAATGACAAATGTCTATCATGGTGTCACATATTTTTAGCTATAGCAGGGATTTAAGTCTTATCTGTTTTTATTTGCTTTTCTGGAGAAAACTGGTAAATGATTTGCAGAGAAGAAGAAGAGGGAAAATAAGTGTGACAACCTTAAGTAATGAGTAAAGTTAATAAATAAAAAAACCAAAGAGATTTTCTACCCTTTTTGTGACATATAATTACTAACCTACAGTTACTAAGATATAGTCAAATGCTGCCTTTATCAAGTTGATATGATATGTTGAATGGTCAAAATTTTGCTGAGCTATGAGAAGTGTTTCCTTAAAAGTTTCATCATTCCTGTTTGAATGATCTTCAGGGAGAATGAGCAGCTATCCAAGTATGGAGATACCAAATCGGCAAGGGCAATAATGCTTGTTGAGCTCAAAAAATTGATTGAGGCCAATCCACTTTTCCGCGATAAGCTTCAATTTCCCACCTTAAAGAATTCTAGGTTGAGGACACTAATCAATCAGAGGTAATTTGGAACTTTTATGTCTTAGTATTATTTCTTACTTGAAATCGTATGTTGGATGTGATTGTTTATTCCTTCACTCTTACTGTTGATTGCAGTTTAAATTGGCAGCACCAACTCTGCAAGAATCCAAGGCCTAATCCAGACATAAAAACCCTATTTGTAGACCATGCTTGTGGTCCACCAAATGGTGCTCGTGCTCCTTCGCCTGTAACCAATCCTTTAATGGGGTCCATTCCTAAAGTGGGTGGTTTTCCTCCAATAGGTGCTCATGGTGTAAGTCTACAAGTGCCCGGAAATCTGTTGCTGGGGTTAAAAGTGTTGTGTTAATTGTATTTCCTGTTTATTTATGTAACCATTTACTTTGTATTCAGCCTTTTCAACCTGCAGCAGCTCCAGGCCCAGCACCACTTACAGCATCTCTTGCAGGATGGATGGCTAATCCATCTCCTGTGGCACATCAAGCAATTTCAGCGGGTCCTATTGGCCTATCTGCATCTAGTAATGCAGGTAATAATTATAAGATGTAATTCAATTGTGTTCAGTTATTTCTCCTGCTATACTCTGGCTCTTTAAACTTTTAGACACATACTAGCTGAGATCGTGTCTCCTCAAACTTGATAAATTTTGTCATTGTGATTACATTTTAACTAAGATTAAGGAACCTCTTCTTGTTTTAAGCAACTGTTTTACTAACTGATAAGACGGTGATTTTAATATAGAGGTGAAGCATGCTTCTTTAAAATTGTAGGCTTTATATTATTAGGACATCCTAAGCTAAATTCCTTTGTGAAATTAAATCTCCTTGCCTATTGTGGAGAGACCATAGAGACTATTTCATCCTTGGAGAATGTAATTTTTGACTTTGACTCTTATTCTCTTTTAAGAATTGTCTATCCTGCTGGATACCTGGTATCCACATGTAGAGGACTTGATTGCTAGTGTTGTTAAAGTAAATTTGGTAATGATGCTGACAAGTTTTCTTTGGACTGGTTTAGATTTTGTTAGGATTGAGGGGTTAGTTTGGACATGAAAACTAGTTACTCTACTATACAGGTTCTTTTACATGATGCTGGGTAAATGTCCCCTGCTCTGATTTAAGTGCTTGATTCTTTATTAATTATCTTTTTCTTTGCCTCTTTTGTTGTTCTCTTTTGCTTTTGTTTTTTTCTTTGACCTTTACACTGAAATTATGTTCCAGGACTGTTGCATATACATTTCCCTTTATTTTTGGTTCTTTTCTGTGTTTTGGTTTTGATATTTCAAAAAAATAAAAAACCTTTTATGTTTATGCATATTGAACTTTATCGTGCTCATTGACAAAATACTGATGTTTGATCAGAGTATTTTTCTGTTGTTCACACTTCAATCTGCTTGATACACCTATAGGATTATTTCTTATCTTATTTTTGCTGCATCCAGTTTCATTAGGTCTTATCATCTTTCTTTCCTTTTTCTGTTTGTATGTATTTGGCTTTATAGCACCTATGGTAAAGCGACCTAGGACTCCTCCAGTGGACTATCAAACTGCAGATTCTGACCATGTACTGAAGAGACCAAGACCCTTTGGTGAAGAGGTATATATATCTTCTACCTTCTCTACTCTCAGCTCTTATTAGCTTAAACATCTGAACCATAGATGTTTTTCCTGGCATTGCTTGCTATCTTGAAATTGGTTAATCTTATATTGAAATTTGATGTTAAATATTATGTAGAAATCTCTTTCATTTTTCATCCTTACTTTTTCCTTTTTCCTTTCCCTTTCATAATTTTATCTGTGTTTAACGAATTTAATTTGATCTGGCTTATTTTGCCATGCAGATGAGTAATCTACCAGTGAACATTTTACCAGTCACGTATCCTGGCCAGAGCCGTGCGCATACAATGTACTCCTCTGATGATTTGCCCAAGAATTTCTCTGCACATATAATTCAGGGTTCAACTGTTAAGAGTATAGATTTCCATCCTGTGCAGCAAACTTTGCTTCTTGGTCAGTACTTTTTGTTCAAAACCTCTATTGGTTACTCATGGTATTGTCTGCTTAGCTGAGGTTGTTTAGATGAAATTTGGTTGACCTGTCTATAGTTATGTTCTTTTCTGCTCGAATTTAGTTGGAACAAACATTGGTGATATCACAATCTGGGAGGTAGGGGCCAGAGAGAAGCTTGTTTCTAGAAACTTTAAGGTGTGGGATCTTAGTGCATGCTCAATGACGTTGCAGGTAAGTTCCTTGTCAGAAAATTCTAGTTAGACTATACGTGGTGATTTTCAGGATTGATTTTGATACTGATCTCAGTGCAATATCTGCTTTATAGGCTTCGTTGGCTAGTGAGTATACTGCTGCCGTGAATCGGGTTATCTGGAGTCCGGATGGTAATCTTTTAGGTATGTTTCAGTGGGTTTGGATGTTGACATCTACTCTAATGTTTGTTGTTTGTTATTCATTGAATATTGCACGATAATCCATTGTAAAGTGCTTAAAGGAGTATCTGTTTCTGTCTCAAACCTTTCAAAGAGTAGAGCATTTCCAATTATGCTACTTTCCTGTGTTGCCTCTGCCTCTTTGTTTTGTTGGGGTGGGGAAGGGTTTGTTGAAGCATTAGTTAGCACTTTGGTATCTTCGGATGATGATATCTCATATTTTCAAGGCTTGGTACAGGTGTTGCCTATTCCAAGCACATGGTGCATATATATTCATATCATGGCAGTGATGATTTAAGGAACCATCTGGAGGTATGTATAACAAACTAGTGCATTTGCTCATTTTGCTGCGAAATTTTTATTTCTTTTAACTTATTTCGTATAATTGTAGTATTTCTCAAATTTTTAAAATCATTTCAAAATGTTTTTATTTGAGAAACAAATTGTAATATATATATATATATATATATATATCCCCTTTGTTGTGCCAAGAGTTATTATTGATTAAATCTTATCTTCTATTCAAACGGACAGCTAATTGCTTTTATATATTATTCTCCAGATTGATGCTCATGCGGGTAATGTTAGTGATCTTGCTTTTGCTCAACCAAACAAACAGTTGTATGTCATAAGTTGTGGAGAGGACAAGACAATTAAGGTTTGCTTCCTTCAGAAAATCCTCATATATTAGAAACAGTAAGCCCTTTGACTGACCATTTTAAGATTTATTTATGTAGGTGTGGGATGCTGTTTCTGGTAATAAGTTGCACACTTTTGAGGGTCATGAAGCCCCTGTTTATTCAGTATGCCCACATCAGAAGGAAAATATTCAGGTATCAACTTTTATTCTTTTAATTTCTTGTTAGGTTTAATTTACTTTTAACGATGTTGGGGTGGTGCTGTTTGTGGATCGGTCTTTTAAAATCTTCTTTGTTTTACTAAAAAGAAAGCATTTAGCCCTTCTGCCTCGGTCTGAGGTAGTGAAGATTATAATATTTCATAAAATGGGGAAATGAAACTTCCCATATCTTTGAACTTTTTGTACGCCAAATGAGAATAATGATAGACTTGGTTATTGGGTCCTTAGAATGTGTTATTTGCTTGGTTCTTCTGTTTTTCCCCCTTTTTTGTTTTTAAATGTTAAGATCTATTTACTAAGGCATGATTTTTCTGTTTCCTTCCACTAGTTCATCTTTTCCACGGCCATTGATGGAAAAATAAAAGCTTGGTTGTATGATAATCTGGGTTCAAGAGTTGATTATGATGCACCTGGTCATTCTTGCACAAAAATGGCTTACAGTGCTGATGGGACTAGGTACGTATACTTTTGTTTTTCTTTCTTTCTATTCCTGGTGGCCTAAAGATGGTTTCTCTAATTTTTTTGCTATCATGTCATTTTACACTGTACATTTTCATCTTAAATTTGCAGGTTATTCTCATGTGGGACCAACAAAGAGGGGGAGTCGCATATTGTTGAATGGAATGAAAGTGAGGGTGCTGTTAAACGGACTTATCATGGTCTTGGAAAGCGATCTGTGGGGGTTGTACAGTTTGATACAACTAGAAATCGATTTTTGGCTGCCGGTGATGAGTTCCAAATCAAATTTTGGGATATGGACAATGTTAACCTCTTGACAGCCACTAATGTTGATGGTGGATTGCCGGTAATGGTCACGTTGTTAATCTAACTGCTACTTTTCTTAAAAAGTACATATTTTATGTTCTCAAGCTAAATGTTTTCCAGGCTTCTCCCTGCCTACGTTTTAATAAAGAAGGAAATATTCTTGCTGTCTCAACAAATGACAATGGAATCAAAATACTTGGAAATGTTGATGGTATTCGGCTCTTGCGCTCCATTGAAGCTCGTGCCCTTGAGCGTGCTTATGATGCCTCTAGAGCTGCAGAACCACAAGCTGCTGCAAAGGTAAAATGATATTTCAGATGCTCTCCGGAGACCCCATTTCTGAGTAGAACAAATTTTAACCCTGACATTTATTTCAGGGATCCATAATCAGCGCATTTGGTGCTTCAAGTTCTACTACTGGGACAGGCATTGTTGTTGCAGATAGAAGTGCACAAATGGCAGCAATTGTTGGATTGGTAAGCATTGATGCCTGTCACGTGGATTACCATGATGCTTCTTTGAAAACCTTTTTTTTTCTTTTGGTTTGTATGTTAAGCTGTTCATAGAGTTGAACTTTGTATTCTGGGACCTGCTGCATTTGTTTGGTGGACAGAATCACACTTTTCTACATGTTAACTTCCTTGAATTCTTGTAGAATGGGGACAACCGTGCTTTGCCAGATGTGAAACCAAGAGTTGCTGATGAGTTGGAGAAATCTAAGATCTGGAAACTCACTGAGATGAATGAACCTTCTCAACTTCGTTCCTTGCGTCTTCCAGACAGCCTGATGCCAATTAAGGTATGCATCTGTCATCAAGTCTCTTGTGTGTGTGTTCTTTTTTAATTTTTTATTTTCTTTTTCAATACATGCATGGTCCCAAAAGCATACTAGCATTGTTGGTCAAGGATATCTTCAAGTCAGTTTGAATTATTTTTGACATAGTTTATCTCTAATTTTTGGTTTACATGACCTAAAGAAAAGCTTTTAAGATCGTTTTGGCCTACGTTCTATCATCAATGTTATGTATCTATGATTTTCCCTACAAAGTTTGATATTTCTACAGATAAATGGGGTGAAGAATTTGTTAAAGAGAAAGTTGAATATACAGTATATGCTTAAATTGGTCATTGTTCTTTTCACCTCCTGCCTGACTATTCATTCTATTTGAAAAAAATAGGTTGTTAGAATGATATATACAAATTCAGGAGGTGCCATACTAGCATTAACAGATAATGCTGTACACAAATTGTGGAAATGGCAGAAGAATGAGCGTAACGTTACTGGAAAGGTTCGTATACCTTGACGTTAGAGACTGCATTGTTATCCAATTACTTGTGGACTCTGTATTTACAAATGCTTTTTACCCTATAGGCAACAAGTTCTTCACAACCGCAGTTGTGGCAACCCCCTAGTGGAATATTGATGACCAATGACTTACGTGAGACAAACCAAGAAGAGGCCGTTCCATGCTTTGCTCTCTCTAAGAATGATTCTTATGTTATGTCAGCATCGGGAGGGAAAATTTCCTTGTTCAACATGATGACATTTAAGGTAATTTATATTTTGTGAAGTCATTCATTACTTTTGTTTTGCTTGAAAAGTAGATGTTGTGCATGCTGGATATCTCCTTATTTGAGCTTTTTTCTTTGGCAGACGATGACAACATTCATGGCTCCACCACCTGCTGCAACTTTTCTTGCCTTCCATCCACAGGACAACAACATTATTGCCATTGGAATGGATGACTCTTCAATTCAAATCTACAATGTCCGGGTTGATGAGGTACTTGGCTTTAACTCTAGTATCTACTATTTTGAATAAACTGTAGAATCACATATTGAAACTTAAATTGCTCTGTGCAGGTAAATAGCAAGCTGAGAGGTCATCAGAAGAGAGTTACTGGTCTTGCATTTTCTACTGTCTTGAATGTTTTGGTATCATCTGGAGCTGATGCACAGGTTCGTATTAGTAGAACTACTAATGTTAAACATCTTCTAGTTTCCAGTATTGAGATGGGTTGGAGGCAGAAAAAGGCTATTTGCATAATGTCTTTTCTTTTAGCATCCTTCTTTTATCACTGATGTAAACGTATAGAATTCTGGAATTTAAAGATCTCCTATTCTTTCTAGTTGTGTGTATGGAGCATGGATGGATGGGAGAAGCAGGCAAGCAAATTCTTGCTCATTCCTAGTGGTCATGCGCCAAACCCTCTTGGACCGACCCGAGTACAGTTTCACCAAGATCAGACACATTTACTTGTTGTGCATGGAACACAGATTGCCATATATGAAGGTTCAAAACTGGAGTGCCTTAAGCAGGTACATATATCGTGCTTTGATGCTTGGCGTCTGTGAGTTGCTGCTTTAGGTTTTATGTTTCTGACACTGCTTCCAA
Organism: Corchorus capsularis; assembly: GCA_001974805.1. Taxonomy (NCBI): domain Eukaryota; kingdom Viridiplantae; phylum Streptophyta; class Magnoliopsida; order Malvales; family Malvaceae; genus Corchorus; species Corchorus capsularis. Next base: position 32,595 of record AWWV01014987.1, read on the forward strand.
TTTTTTCTCTTATTAAAGATGAGTAAGCCCATTGAAATATGATTGTTGATAATAGCAAAAAATCTCTCTTAAACCACTTTTATCCCTTAATCTTGCCTTTTAGTTATATTATTATAGGTCATTCTTACATAAAATTTTAGTCAATAAAAAACTCTTAATGCTTTTTCAAGATTTAATCACGTTTAGTATGCACCATAAGTTATAGTCCTTCTGAAACTACTGATCTGTTATGGTGCAATGGTGGTTTTGAGCTCGTTTGTTTTGCTTTCTTGTGACAGTGGCTTCCTGTAGAATCAAGTGGTCCGATCACAGATGCTGTGTATTCATGTGATAGCCAGTCAATATTTGTTGGCTTTGAAGATGGAAGCGTGTGTATTCTCACTGCAGCAACCCTCCAGCTTAGGTGTCGGATTAATCCTGGTGCATATTTACCTTCAAATCCAAGGTATGCCTTGCTGTCATTAACATCTGACATGAAATTTCTATTGTGTATATCTTTTGCTTTGTTTCTAACATTACTGTTTGGCAGTCCTAGGGTATATCCGGTAGTAGTTGCAGCACATCCATCGGAATCTAATCAATTTGCAGTTGGACTAAGTGACGGTGGAGTGCATGTTTTGGAGCCACCACAAGATGAAGGAAAGTGGGGTATCTTGCCTCCAGCTGAAAATGGTGGCGGACCAAGCATCTCGTCTACAACCGGATCCGATCAACAGCAAAGGTAGAAACACGAGTAAAAATCCCATTTTACTTTAGGGGGTTTTAGGTTTCTAGCTTAGGATACACAGCGACAGGAATGCCCTACAGGCAAAGTCAGTTAATCTAGAGAAGGTAGGTCCTTGAATTTAGTGGGATTTAGACTTTGGGGTATTTCCCTCCGTAAATATCGCCAGCAAATAGGTACAGAAATGTTGAATATAATAAAAATAGGTAGGAGGGAGGAAATTAGTCCTTTAGCACCGAGTTTTCAGAAGTTTGCCTTTCTTAATCGAATCACAACAATTGTTCAGTATGTTAAGTATATGGTTTTCATCATGTAACAACGAATCTCTGATCATTGTTTTCATTGTTTTTTGTTTTACTATTAGAATCAATGAAGTAATTCCAGTAAGTTTAAAACACAATCTCTTTCTCAACAATTTTTATGGGCGTGCTTATTTTATTTCTTCAAGTCTGTCACTCGAGGGAACATGGCTTGGATGAAAATAGTGTTTTGGCCCGACCAGTCATGTTTAATTTTCAAGACTCCGGCCATGTTTGGCGCACCGTTTGGGTCGATTGGGTCGGTCAGTGGCGCAAACAGCCCAAACGGCTTACCAAACACTTTTCTTCGGTGGGATTAGTTGGTCTCCATTAAACACATGTTTTACAACCACGGAGAATATTTTCATCTGTATAGTAACAAATATTTTATCGGTACAGTAACAAATCTAACACGTAACCAATTCAGGGTCTCCGATGAGAAAGCAGACGATTAGGGCCATATACGACATCCATTCCGGTGAAAAAAAAAAAAACAGAACAAAAAAAAAAACAGAACACGTAGTCATTACCGCTCTAATTACACCCGCCACGTGCTGTTCCATGTGGCATATCCAGCTTTAGCCACGCTAACGATGTAAAATCTCTACTTGACACGTGTATGCAAGTATATTTACCCTGCTCACTTAAATTTCTACAAACTCCGAAGAGAGGCAGAAAGAAACGTATAGAATCGTCATTCTTGCTTCGAAAGAGTGAGCAAAAACAAACAAGAATGCAGCAAGAAAGGGATCAGGAAATGGATGACGCCACCGCCGCCACCACCGCTAAAAGTAGTCTACGGTTAGTAGAGAAGACGGTGAAAGACATGTTCACAAACAACAGGAGGCTGGTGGAAGTACCTTACACGGCGACCCTAGGTGACACCATGAATGCATTGGTGGCCAACAAGGTGGTGGCGGTGCCGGTGGCTGCTCCTCCTGGCCAATGGATTGGTGCTGGTGGCTCCATGATCATGGAGTCCGATAAGCAGACTGGGTCTGTAAGAAAGCACTATATTGGAATGGTTACCATGCTTGATATTCTGGCTCACATTGCTGATGATCAAGATGGGACGGCCAGCAACACTGATGATCTTGAAAAGAAGATGTCGGTGCCGATTTCGTCCATAATAGGTCACTCGCTTGAGGGACTTAGTTTATGGACTCTTAACCCTAACACAAGGTAGGTTAAACTTGTGTGTTGAACTGTTTAATGAGTTATTATTTGATACACCGTTAGTAGTTTTTGGACTCCACAAGCGGGTTAATGTAGTTTTTGGACTCCACAAACGGTTCAAAAGTTGACAAGTAATCCATTTAGAATTAATTAGATTTTTGATATTTAAATCTAGTTCTGTAGACCTGCACGTCTGCTAAAACTCTACTAACAATGTATTGAATAATTTTCCTTATATTTTGATGCAAAATTAGGACATGAATTTTGTTAATTTGCTACATATATATGTTGTGCAGCATTTTAGACTGTATGGAACTGTTTAGCAAGGGAATTCACCGGGCGTTAGTTCCGGTGGATAGCCAAATGGCGAACATTCAAGGAGTTGAACTTGTGGAGTCTGCATCAAGCTATAGAATGCTGACACAAATGGACTTAATCAAATTCCTACAAGCCCATGCCTCTGAATTGCAGGGTATCATATCAACTAGTATAAAGGAACTAGGTGCCATGAATGAGAATGTTTACGCCATAAATGATCAAACCAAAGTAATTGAAGCCATCAAATGCTTGAGAACTGCTTTGCTCAATGCTGTTCCAATAGTCAAGTCATCTGATGATATTCAAGAAGATTCCAAACAGCTTATAAATGTAAGCCCCTCTCTGCTTCAAAAGCTCTGTTTTAAACATAGGAATTTTTGGAATTATTAATTTCAGGCAATTATGTGTTCCTAATATTTGTTCAATCGTTTCAGGGCAAAGGGAGGAAGCTGATAGGGACATTTTCTGCAACGGATTTGAGGGGATGCCATTTTTCTGCACTTCAGACATGGTTGCCTATGAGAGCTCAAGAATTCACGGAGTTAGTGTCGACCAGCCCTTTATTTTCGGCTCGGGAGCGGCTCGGACCAAATGAACTGGTGACTTGCCACCCTGACTCGCCGCTGTCGGAAGCAATTGATAAGGCTGTCTCTAAACATGTTCATAGAATCTGGGTGGTGGATCAAAATGGTTTCCTTGTTGGCCTCGTTTCTCTCACTGACATAGTTGGAGTCCTGAGGGTTTCACTCTTGTCTAAGATCGACGCAATGTAATAATAAATGTCTTGACAATGTTAAGTGATTAAGAATCTTGTTGTGCCTGTTTAAGAACTTAATTAGACCATAAGTCTTTTTCTTTGTTCTTTTTTTGCCCCTGTAATCTGGTGTACATAATAAATGCTTTTCCTAGAAACCCAATCTCAAATTAGGAAACATGAACTTGTTCCAAACATGAATTGAAGAGCAAATGGAAAAATTAAGTGAATCATGGGATGCATGGAAAAAGTTGGAACAATATCGTTGCTGCTGTGAGCTGTCCACGATGCCTTGTCTGCCATTGCATGTCTCTGCTTCAGTTGTGTAAAGCAAACAGATCGAAATAGTATCGATTGGTGCCAGCAAAAACAGAGAATTTCTGTTTAACTTTATGAAACCTACTAAACATATCAAAGCCAAACTGAAACAAAATCAGCTTGACATAAGCAGATCTCAATCAACCACATAAAACACCAATTTTGATATGTAGCAAAAGTTTTATGCATATACTACGTATACTTGAAGGCTAATTAATTAAAAAAATGTAAAAAATGACGTGAGATTAGATTAGATCTTATGCTTTTAGTTATGGCCGTTTGGACCAGTCTTAACCGGTTGTTGTTGGTTAGTTATCATATCATGAACATAACATTTTTCAAAACTACCACAATCCAAGTTTTATTTTTTTATAATATCCAAAATTAAAAAATTAGCATTTTATGATCAACAGATGATAATGTGATTGTTGGCACATTATATATAATCAGGTAATGAATGCAGAGCAGGGTCAATATTTAGTTTAGGACATTTTGATTTTACATGTAACATGGGGTACCTTTTGAATTTTGATATATCTTGAAATGAATGCATTTTCGCCAATAATAATAAGCAACTAGCAAAGGTTGTTGAAGGAATTGAAGTTCCTCCGGTCCTATCCCCACATTAGACGTACGTTATCAATAACAAAGTGTGACAGAGTGTGGCTAGCTAGCTACAGCGGCTCTTTTTGTTTTTTTTCGTTTCTAAAGCCAAATTGAAGTCATCGTCAATCCCTTTGATATTTACGTACTCCTTTATTAATGTTAGACTTGTGTCGGAGTGACAAATCGTACGTCCACTAGCTAATAGGGACTTGTACGTACTGATGCCTTAATCTTGGTTGCCTTCTACTATAAACACAAACCCTTATTATTTTGACCAATCTGATCCGTCGGCAACTAGTTATATAGCTTATAATCCTATATATTTAATTAATGAAAAATTATTCAATACACTATCAGTGGAGTTTAACAGACTGTACGTGCGGGTCTAAAAGGGTGACATGTATCCCTAAGATTACATTGAAATATTTAAAATTTAATTAATTCAGAAAATGGATACATGTCAACTCCTCACCCCACTTGTTGAGTCCAAATTTTACACTGACAGTGTATCAAATAATTGTTAGGCAGAATATGGCTTATTAGTAATTAATAAAACAAGGAAATTAAGAAAGGAATTTAACCAACAGTGTAAGAAGATATAGAGAATACAAATTAATAAAAGATTAGCAATAAGACAAGTTAAGAAAGCTAACCAAAACAGGATTAAGCCAAATAAGATAAAAGACGTTGTAAGAAATATATGTATAAACAGATTATAATCCAATTAAATGAATAATAATATATATTATAGAATATCCAAATGTATAACAATACTAACAGAATATTGAAAAGATCAAACTAACTAACAGTGGAAGCTAACAGAATCTTAATAGAATAGAATTAACAACAAAGAAGGGTTTAGAATTGACTGAAGGTTACTCGAGGCATGCTTGAAGCAGTTTTCTTAAAACAGATTTCCTGCCTTCCGTGCTTGAGAATAAAATCAGGAATTATTTCCCAGGATACAATGAGGAAAATTGAGTAAGAGGAAGCACACCTCTTCTCAACGAACCAAGAACAATTTTTTTTTTGTAACACTAAAACAATACTGAGAAAGAAAAGAGAGAGAGCTTTTTGCTTTTTCGTTGTTGTGTTGAAAGCAGAAGGGAAGGTTTCTCATAATTGATTAATTGTTTTTCATTTTTAATTAATTAATTTCAGGTTAGGTCGTGATCTCTCTCCTCATGAGAGTCTCTCTCTCATCTGTGAGAGCTCCCTGAGTCTTCTCAGATTCATCAGCTCTTGCTGATTTCCTCTCATTTTCTTGAGATTTTCTTCTTATTTTAATCGTCTCTTCACTTCTATACCGCCTCTTTGCTTCTTTTCTTTTTTCTCGGTTCCTCTCTGCCTCGTCTTTTCCTTTTCCTTTTCCCTTTATTTGCCCTGTTTCTATTTTCTTCTTCAAGGTTTCAAATTATTACTTAGGTTTTCTGGATTTGTTCCGATGAAAGAAATTATCTTAGACCTCGAAGTCAACAAAGAAGGAATCCGTTCGGAGGGCGATTGGATGGCTATTGGATGCCTTATTGCTGAAAAATCTGTCAACAGAGGCGCAGTCATGACGATCTTAAGGAATCAGTGGCCGGAATCGGAAGCTCTAATGATCGGTGAGATTAGTCAAAATCTTTTCTCTGTTACTTTTTCTTCTAGGAAATCTCTTTTTGATGCTTTATCTGAGAATCCTTGATCGATCATGGGCTTTTGTTTTAATCTAAAGGAATGGCCATATAATATGGCAGTTAGTGAAATAGATTTCTCTACTGTCTCTTACTGGATTCAATTTCATAATATACCTAGAGATATGTTCTCAAAATCTAATGCTGATAAGATCGCAAGTAGTATTGGTACTGTGTTAGAAGTTGAAGATCGATTGGCAGGTTTGGTGTGAATCGTACTTTCTTAAGAGCTAGAATCCTAATTGTAGCAGATAAACCTTTATGTCCTGGATTTTGGATCAATAGAGGCGAGGATCAGAGAATTTGGGCGGATTTAAAGTATGAAAAGTTATCTGACTATTGTTATAATTGTGGCAAATTGGGACATGGATTAAAGAACTGTAAGGAGGCAGTGGTTTTGGATACCAAATATGGTGCTCATCTGAGGTGTGGTCCAGCTAAGAAGCTTCTTTCGCCGGGAAAACAGAGAAGTCAATCCTGGGGGGGTTCTCAAAGCGGTGGCCGTATTTGGGAATCGAAAGGGAAGGTGGCGCGTGGGCTTAATTTTGGAAAAGCACGTGAAAAGGAGATCTGCAAGGTACCAACAATTCCACCCCCTGATTACGTGGGAGAGAAGAGCGAAAAACTTACAGTGGTTACGCCAACTGCACAGCACAAAAATCAAAGTTTAAATGCTGACCTGGATCAAGTATCTTCAAGTCATCTTCCTAGCAACCAGATTGTGGGCTTGGTTAGTCAAAAGCTTGATACGCCCAGCAGGAATTTGAACTCAGGGATCATAATCAAAGAAATAGATGACTCGGGGCAAGATATTAGTGAGGATGAAGTTGCTGCAAGTTTAGCCAATAATTCTATAGTACAAAGAGGAAAAGGAGTTGCTGAATTACCTTGCAAGCACTATTTCCAGGAAGTAGAAGTGGTTAACTCAGAAGAAACTACATGCTCTCCATCTAAAATCATTAGATCCATGCTAAACTTATCTAATGTGTTTCGGAGCCTGTCAATCAAGAGAGCTTATGATGATAAGGATTTTGGGGTAGCTGCTAAAAAACAGAGGTTATTTGAGATTAGTTATGGAGAGGAAGATGCATTCAGTAAGATGAAGACTACGGAGCAATCGACCTGCTTTAACTTGGGTAGTAAGATGATTGGAGCAGCAAAGAAGAGTAGGGGTAGACCTCCCAAGAAGAAAGCAAGTAAATATAAGTTTATGGAAGTAAGGGTTGAGCAAGAGCTACAGCTGGTAGAAGTGCCTATTAAGTCCTCTAATTTTTTCCTGGATGAATCAGGTGGCTGTTTAGTTACAGCCACCCGTGAATCATGAGTAGCTACAATTGGTATAGTCAAGGTCAGGGGTTAGCCTTGTCTATTTTTGAGCCTAAAATACTTATTCACCTTCTTAACCCCTCTATGTTTACTCATGTTATCTTTATGTCTGCTGCTTTTAGTTCTTACATTGGAAGTTTTGGTATTTTTGCTGGTTCTGCTATTTCTGTTGGGTGTGTTTGGTGGTGGCTGTTATCATGGCAGGTCTTTAGGAATATGGAAGAGTGCAGTTTTGTAGTTACTATAGATGATTCCATTTTACTGAGTATGTTTGATTGTTCTAACAGTGACTACAAGGTGAAATTCCCTTTTAAGAATGCTGGTGATTCGCAAAAATGGGCCCTCCTTTCTATAAGAAAGGGTAAGATGAGCATTGACAGTACTCTTTATGGGGAAGAAGTTTTCACAGCTCTCTTATGGAATCTGAACTCAGTAAGGTTGTTCCTTTGGCCTTCTATTGGTTTTCTTGCCGCTCGCTGCTGTTGGATTCCTCTTCTGTGCATTTGTGAAGCTGTTATAGCGTTTCAAAACAAGGAATGTGCTGGATAGCTTTTATGCAACATTTGGATTCTCCTACTGTCTTTGTTTTCCTTTTGGACTATCCTTTATTTCTTGGAGAACTGTGTTAATTTTCTCCTTGTTAGGTGTTAAGTTGGTTATTCCTTTATGTTGTTTTCTTTTCCCTGTGTTTGTTTCACTCCTTGCTGTACTGAACTATCCTTTCTTAATATAATTTATTTTCTCTTCCGGCCAAAGAAAAAAAAAAGCAGAAGGGAATGTCTCTATTTATAGGCCAATAGTAGGGTTAAAGTTGGAATAAAATTGTGATTTAACCAACAAAATGTGAGATATTTGTGTGATTTCAATAACAAAATATTCCATGATCAGTAGTTGAGAGAATCTCTCAACTACTTTGACTTGGCAAATATCCCACATTTTTCATTTAATTAAATCATTTTTTCCAACAATAATTACCCTTAATTAATTTCATGTATATCCCTACGGCCTGTTTGTGGCCAAAGCATATATATTAGTTTCAACATCCAAAATTCAGCCGGTTGTCTCTGGTCTTCTTTGTATATGGGGTGGGAATACTCTTTTTCCTTCTTGAGGATTTTTCCCACCGAATTTTTCTTTTGAAGGTTTTAACGAGGCATCCCTTATCCTCATTCTTTTGCTTTAAATAATATATATTTCGCCTTTCGAAAAAAAAAAAAACATCCAAAATTCAGCCGCTCCAAGGATTCTGTGTCGTCTATTTTGCCCCTTTCTTTTGCAATCAAACAACTCGAATCAGATAATTATATATCAGCAGCCTGCAAGATTTTTCAAGCCAGGGTAAGCTACAAGCCTTGGAATTAAGGCTTGGAATTTGGATGAGTTTAGTTTTTCTTGCACATGAATACATTAAATTTAGATTCCTTTTTCCTACTACTATACAACTATATCATATGAATTAATTATATAGTTTGGTGGCAGAACAGTCAACTCCCCATTATGCACCTCCTCTTTGTTGTTGTGTGATCCTAACTAAAATGAAATCCTTGCAACCATGGGATAAAGCTAGCCGATCGATATAGTTATCAAACTTTTCTTGTAATAAGGCCTATAATTAATGTTAAAGGACGCATGACCACCTGATTAGTTGGTACAAAATGCTGCACTTTTAATTTTAGTCATTTTAGGGTTTAATTTTGGACAACCTCAATTAAACGGACCAATCAAATTAGCTGTGTAAATTTGTCATCAGTTTTTGATTGGATAAAACCAGACATATATTCATTTCATCATGGTATAGGTAATATTATTCATGTGCTTTATAATGTACTCACAATTGTCACAATTATATATATAAAAATTCTAGTTGGTACCCAGCATTCATACATAAATGTACATTTCCCTAAAAAATGTACATTATTATAATTTAATGGATCTCACTTGTATTTATAAGGTCATTAATGAGAATTATTCTTTTATATGGAAAAATATAGGTACATGCAAATATAAATTTACTCATTACTTGTAAGCAATATATAGGTCGACGTTTCTTTGCAAAAAGTACAAATCCTCCTTAGTTTTATTCTCTTAATTAATCCAAACATCAAGTTTATTACATGAGTTGTTTACCTAAAACTATGCATGTGAAGAAGGCAATCAACTACTAAGTAAAAAAAAAAAAAAGAAAAAAAAAGAAAAAAAAGAAAAAAAAAGGGTACTAGTAGTATATATTTCACTTCCAAATTAAGTTTCTTCACTGGACACTTCACTAGTTTATATATATTTATTGATCAAACTTATGGTCTTTTGGCTAATATCGATCAGCATATATTGTTGAAAAGTTTTTATAATAATTCAGCAAATGTAACTTTGACTTACAATTTGTTGAACTTCTTTGCAAATGAATAAAATAATTGGATACATTAATATTTTTTGCACGGAATAATTAGATTACATTACAATGTTTATAAATTATAATACTCCATATATTAATACAAAAATGGAAACTCGTCCCTGTTTTCTTGACTTGGTCTCCAATGCGTTACCAATTCGAGATGGCACATGGCAATTGGCAAATAAGCCAAAGATTAAATATTTAATTATTTATTATTATTATTAGTTACATATATAACCTAAATATGCACAAAATCAAATCGACACTCTTGTATTATAGATCCCACTTTTATGAGCTGATCTATGCAATTTATTAATTAAGGTGCTATATATATGTGGGTTTTAGCATCATTATTAGTATTTAATTTTTTTAAAAAAAAAAGTTTATACATACAAAAAAAAAAGAAGAAATATGGTAGGTGGAATTACTATATATATATTTTTTTGTGGAATTACTATATTTTAGTTTTTGGATTAATTTCCCTTTTTTCTTAAATGCAATTTTTCTTTTGAAATTGTTGAATTTTTCGTCAGGGTTTAAGCTTTGTATAGGCTCTTTTCTTCTTTTAACACTGACAAAATTGTAAAAAACAATAAATATAAAAAAAGGAAAAAAAAAATAAACATTAAATTGTAGTATGTAGCAAAAAAAAAAAAAACAAAATTGTCATGTTGATAAAAATTGTGTGTGTAGAGAATTTTCTATAATATATAATAAAATCACAAGATAAGTTTTACTGTTTTAGAAGCAATAAAAGGAAAAAAATAATCTTCCATAAAATAAAATGGAAAATTGGAAACAACTTCGCATCTTACCTGGAAAATACAGCAAGTAGCATAAAAAGGTGCTTTTTTTTGGGTGGGTACCAAAATTAAAAAAAGGTTAGATTTATTGGTTACTGCCAATAAAAGTTTATTACTACAATATGATTTACTTTCATTTTTTTGGAGGGATATTAATTTTTACCTTTTTAACTAAACATTAATTAACCATTTTTGGTAATTTTTTTTCTTTCTAAAACATGAAGCCGCAAAAATGCAATATATATTAAGACATGAATATTCAACTTGCCATGCATTTTTCAACCGCCAGCGTTAGATCCGTTGTAAAGTCTTTCATGTTTCATCTTCTTTCCTTTTGCCTTTTCCTCGTCTAAATCTAAGCCTAAAAGCAAATTATAATTAACAATCAATACCCCACAAAAACCACCAAACTTTTCTTCAATATATAAAAACAAAATCCATTTTTTCTGGGTTCATTTTCTCACCAACAATAATCTTTGGAAACCCCGCCAGTTTTTTACTTAGGTCACTTTTTTTGTTCTATATATATATAACTCATTCACAATCTTTATCACTTTTTTGCTTCCCTTCATGTCTTCTTCTTCCATCACCATTAACAACCATGAGCGCCGCCACAGCAGCCGCAACCACCACCACCGCGACGCTTCTCAGCTCTCCTTATAAACGTCCTAACAAAGCAAACGGCAAAAACGACGTTAACGTTAACGTCGACAAGGGTAGTAAGAAAATGGGTGTTCATGGCAATGGTGACCGTGGTTATATTTATAATAAAGCTTCGTTCATGAAGTGGACCCTAGATGACGTTGTCCACGTGGCCAGATATCATCGGATACCGTGTTTTTTCGCGGCGGGGCTGTTGTTTTTCATGTACGTGGAGTACACGCTCCGGATGGTGCCGGATTCATCGCCGCCGTTTGATCTGGGTTTCGTCGTTACTCGGTCCTTACATCAGGCGTTGGCTTCGTCACCGGAACTTAATACCTTATTAGCTTTTCTTAATACGGTATTTGATTCAAATTAAAGTTTGATTATAATGAGTTAGACTTGACTTTTTTTTTGTTTTTCTACTTTGTTTATACGTTTCAATTTCATTGATATATTGATTTGATATTTTTAAGTATATCCTTTTTCTGGTTTTAGATTTGTTCTAGGTATTGGTGATTTTTTTTTATTACTAGTTTCAAATCTAAGAACAAAAGAACAAGACAATGGGGTTTTTGTTTTTGTTTTCTTGGATTTAATTAATTACTTTTGTTTTGCCATACTTTCTTATGGGAAACTAAAATATATATATATATATAAAAAAAGCCCTTCAACTATACTCTTTGAATAGGAAAAAAAAAATCATATGCGGCTTATTATTGAATTATTAATTTAAATGTTTGGATCAATGAAAAAGAAATAGTACTATATATAGTATTAATTTTCCTTTTAAGTTTTGTTTAGATGAAAAATTAGAAAAATGTTTGGTGACAATGACAAATGTTATGGTTTTTGGATATGGGTTAGGTGTTTGTTGGGATGCAAGCAGCTTATATAGTATGGACGTGGCTAATTGAGGGTCGGCCGAGAGCTACAATTTCTGCTTTATTCATGTTTACTTGTCGTGGGATTCTTGGCTACACCACTCAGCTCCCATTGCCTCAGGTTCTTAATTATTTCTCTCAAATTAGCATTTACTATTAGATTTTGCATTCATGTGATTGAGTAAAATTTGTATTAGCTTGAAAATTTTGGTCAAAAACTTTCCATTTGATTACAAATGTTTGATTTTTTAGATGATAATTTGATTCTGAATTGCTTCTTCAGCGAGAATCATGTACCAATCATTGAATTAAAAATACTCGAATGTTGATTAAGTTTAATCTTCGAAATCACAGGAATTTCTAGGATCAGAAGTGGATTTTCCGGTAGGAAATGTGTCATTTTTCCTATTCTACTCAGGTCATGTTGCTGGATCAGTGATTGCATCACTAGACATGAGGAGAATGAAGAGATGGGAATTGGCATGGCTATTTGACACACTCAATGTGCTTCAAGCAGTGAGGTTGCTAGGTACAAGGGGCCACTACACCATTGATTTGGCTGTCGGCGTTGGTGCCGGAATTTTATTCGATTCGCTGGCCGGAAAGTATGAAGAGAGCAGGAGGAAATTTGCACTTGCTTCTTATGCCCCTAGCACGAAAGAGCTTTGTTAAGCTAAAAGAAGAGTTAATTAGGTGACACAATTGATATGGAGTTCTAGTTCTAATTAACATGGGGGAGCCAATATATGGTCACTACTAAATGAACAGTTTTAAATGTTCAAGTTTGAAGAACAATGTAAATTACTAGTTAAATTGAAGTTTCAATGTTCTAATCTTTTTTCTTAGGTTTTTTTCATTGCTTGATTCATTTCATAAAGTATTTTTCAATATCCTCTTCTCCAAATCAGCCCCTCCGTCCCCAATTAGATGTCTACTCTTGGTCAACAAAGCTAAACCTTGACTATTGTTTATAAAAAATATATAAAGCAAAATAATTTTTAAAAATAACACTTATAAACTTTGAATTATAAACATTTCAGCACATATTTTTTTAAAATTAAAATTTACATATTTTTTTAATAAACAATAATCAAAGTTTAGTGTTAGTTGACCAAGAGTGGACATCTAATGAGAGATTGAGGGAGTATTATTATTTATTTTTACTAGTCTTTTTGGTGTAAACGTGGGGGGCTGCTTTCATACAATTTGACCATTCAAATTATGTGCATATTCATTATTCAATGTTCTTTTTCTTTCTTTTGACAGCTCAAAAATAATTAATCATTTACTATATTCTTTGAATAAAACGAAATAATAATGTTACATACAGTACACATATTCCACGATTGACATAGTGTTCAACGTGATTTATTTTGCATATCATAGCCTATAGGCTTTCACTTTTAAGTTAGGCAAGGCCTAAGCCATGGGTAAAGCAGGACCAGTTTAATTCCATGGCTGTTACTTCAATCACCTAAAATTCTCAGAAGTTTTCAATCCTCTTATGTCCTGTCTTTCCTGTTAGCTTTTAGACACTGGCGTTTTCAAATGATCCTATTAACTTAGCTGATTGTGATATCTTTCACCACATTTCTACAGGGAAATTCTTTTTCTTCTTTAATTTCTCATAGATATGAGATATCCCATGCTTTTTGCCTTTGTCCTGTTTGGTTTGGTAAATAAATTTGGACCAAACTTTGACAGTGATGTCATTGTTTCATTGGACTGACAATAATAATTAACCATTGAATGAAGTCAAAAAATAATTAACCATTGAATGAACCCATATGGGGCTAGCCTAGTTAGTTCACATTACTTCTATTAGGAGGTAGATTAATTCCAAGATTAAAGTTCAGATTTGAATTTCCCCTCTTAATTGCAATGATTAGACGATAATAATTTCACCCTAGGGATATCTCGAATTCGAGTCTTAACTCCTACATCCTCTTCCCATGTTAATTCTTTTTTGTGAGGGTTCATTATTCTTTTCTTTTTTTCTCTCAAAATTAAAAGTTCTGTAGAGTTTCAAATCTACATTCTGCAAATATGTCTGAAACTGAAGGATTCTTATGTTTCCTGTGTGCCAAAACTGAAATCTCCAACTCTTATAAGCATAATAAAGAAGAAAGCTCTGAAAAATATCAATTTTACAAACTCATCTAAACCATGGGGTGAACTTCTTTTTATGATAAATGCCTTATTATGCTACATTCTGTACAAGAATTGTCTATCTTCATAAACTGTATAAGGAGTAATCTGTATACTGTAGCATCAGGATTGTAGTCAATCTGTAATATAATCGTACTTATATACCTCATTCATATAAATATATGCAGCTTTACATTCATATAATTCGAGAGGTCAGAGGCAGGACAAACTCACTATAGGACTACAATTTGATAACTAGGAGATGACAGAGAGACTCTGCAACTATTCTCCATGCTAACTATAGGCCTCTGCCAGATAAATGTATTAATAGTTATATATGTCATATGTGCATGTAAAATGTCGCCGGCTGACACTAGTCCTCCAAATCTGAGTCGATTGGGCATGATCCATCATCCACGTTAGCGAGAGGGTTGTATAAGTGTGAGCTAGGATCCATGCATCCTTCAACAAAATTAAGGCTGCAACGATCACCCTGCAAAAAGTGTTCCATTCATAGTGTTCATACATAAATTTGAAGTTTGTACTAAGCCAAACATAGAGTCACAAGACGAAGATAGAGTAAGAAAAAAATGGATAGAAGTTCACTTACTCCTTCTTTGGACAAGTTACCAATCATACCACATCTATCAACAACGATACTTGTGTCTGGAAAGATTGCTCTTTCACATGCACCTTCTTTACTCAATTCTTCTGCAAGTCCCTGCCACAGTATAATAATACAAGATTAAGCATATGCACAGATATAAGATAAAGCTACTTGCATACGCTCTTAGCTTGGTTCCCGTGCCTGCCAAAACCCTCAACCAACTTAAGATGAACCAATCCAATCATTCAGAATAGTATCAACTATCAAGTGGTTGGGCAATGGTTTCTCTAGCTTTTGCCTAATTAAGAAATGAATCCTTCAACTTTAATTCCACCCTCTCACCCCATGCCAAAAACATAGAAGATGCTTTCTTTCACGGGTTGCCAAAATTTTGTTTCACTTAAGACATAATTACTACCATGACAATCATGCCGGTGAAATGTAATGTACATTCTAACAGCATCAAGCAATTCTGTTCAACCTAAAGGCAGAAGACTCGATAAAAGCCCAAATATGTTGATATTAACCTCATTAAAGAATTCAATTGGTCTGTTTCTCCAAGCCTTGGGAACTTGAAATTGTAGTCTGTAAGGACCATCCCAATCAACTCCATTTGTGAAGGAGAAGATCAAGTTTACAGCTGCCAAAGGAAAGACCAATTTTAGGAGTTGAGGGTTAACATCCAAGAAACACGATTAAATTTGTGAAAGTTACAAACCATGCTTAGGAATGCATATCTGGATGCTGTATATTGGGCTATCAGCCTTGCCTCGTTCTTTCCTCAGCATTGCTCTAGGTTCACCACCACACATGATAGGCTGATTGAAACCACCTGCAGAGTTGCCATTCGGTAAGTCATTGGCCAAGGAGTTCAACTATCTACTTGCATACAAACCTATGGTCAAACAAACAATAAGAACCACCGAAGAAAGAAGTACAGGTCTTGTTTGTACAGACTTCTGTGTGTTGAAATGGAAACCAATTTGGTCAATCATTTGAGTAAAGATAAGGGTGCATGAGTATCACAAATTACCATTAAAAGCAATGCCATAGTCTTCATTTGGAACAAGTTTGGTAGCCGCTGGATTGTAAAAAAGCTTCAACTTCTCTCCCTGTCAAGAAAAGCAATCTCTATAGAAAAAAGAAGCAAAATTCCTGCCCTTGCTTTTAAGAAACATAAAACAAGCATACTAATAAGAAAACAGGAATGTTACACTTACCGAAGATGGAGGAAGACCATTCATGGTTTTCCAATATACAGGAGCCCTCCCCAGCTCAAACATAGCCCATGAAGGGAGTGCATACCTGTTGGGCAGGTTTTGTCAGATTATTCTTTTTGAATGATTAAAATTTTCAAAAACACCACATTGCAGTTAAGAATGTGAGATACATATTTCAGCATGCTGCATGCAAAAATATGCGGAGGGTTCCTCCAATTTTCCACTCTCAAAGAGGATATTATTCCTTGAAATGCAAAAATCTCCCACTCAAACAGTTGATTTTAAAGAAACCCTCCAAAGTTTGAACATTTTGAACTAAATTAAACAGCAAATACAGAAAGGAAGCTCAAATTCATACTCTTTAGTTTCCTCCACAGGACTTGTTGTAACAGTAGCAGCAGCAGCACTCACTATCCCACTAATCTTAACTAATCTTTTCTCTTTCGGAAATGTCCTTGGCAACGAGGCACCCAAAAAGCTACTGGCTGGATCCAAACGTATACAAAAACTGTGAGCATTAGAAATTTGAGGCATAAAATCTAGCTGTTCTACTTTTCATTTCGAGAAACAACACAATTAGTTTGTTCAGGCTCATAGAATTTACTGTAGATTCAAACAGAATGAAGAAACTGACAACTCTAAAAGCCACAAATTTAGTAAAGTATATGTCACAACCTCATTTTGGTAGCTCCAGTTCATTTTGAGGAATTCACAAAGTAAATTAACCATTCAATGCTATTTCAGTTTCATGAATCAAATGGTATGGTTTCAGCTTAGAAGTGTACAGAAATAATGCACTGCAATACAGGATTAGAATGTAAGGAACTATTGTCTTCTCAATAATCAAATCTAAAACAGGTCATAGCCTAAATATTCCTGTTTGCCATTTTACAATTCCTCAAAAGCACAGACCTAGCAAGTTAACTATACTTGTTAAAGTTGCAATTGTAGAAAATAGAAAGGCCAACTGCATAAAGGCCACATCAATAAAGCATCCAGGCATGGAATAACTTAAATCAAAGGCAAAATGACTGGAGAATTCTATTGTGTTTAAGTTACCATGATGTTAAGAAATATCTTCCTAATTGTTTGGCTCTTCCAAGCAAGCAATAGGAAAACCTAAGCTGAAAATAACATTGGCTATAGGCCTAGGCACCTAAAGTTGATTTGTACCCAATTTCAGTTCAAGGGAGCACAATCCAAATGACCCAATTACATTAAACAATAAATTCACACCATTTGTTTTCCAAAATCAACAAAAACGTGAAGAACGATTTAAGTATTCAAAACCCAGAAGCACTGTGCAAATTAATACTAAAAATCAGCAAGTCCAAGTCTAAAGAGAGACTCTATATATAAATTGAGTTTGAAACAGATGGATTTGCACATTTACCTGTCACCGACCGCGTGGAGGAAAAGGCTTGAGTTGGAGACGCAAAGAATGACGCAGTTGTAGCTGCCATTTCTGTCACACGTTTTTTGCTGTAAAAGAGTAGCCTTATCTATCAACTAGGCAAGAAAGAGTCGTGGAATAACAAAACTAGTAAACTACAAAAAATAGTGGCCTAAGCCTTCTTGCTTTGCTTTGAAGGGAGAGAGAGAGAGAGCTATAAAAAGAGATGCAAAGTGTAAAATATCTATTGATGATTGATAAGTAGATTATTAAGAAAACTAAAGGGCTAAAACAAAAGTCTAAGCAGAAAAATATCTGGATTTTATTGCACCTCTTGTTCTTCTAATCAGAACAAAAGATTACCTTATCGGCAATATATCTCTATTGTCCTTTTCTTTAGCCCACTTTCACACTTCAATTTTTCGTTGCTATGTAGACTTATATATGTACTTTGACAATAACTAAAAACCCTTCAAAATTTTGCCTTTATGTAATACCCACCGGCCACCAGAGCTTTTTTCATAAAAACCCAACAAAAACAAGGCTTTTCTTCACAACCCCACTAATTGAGACCCAATGGCTTTGATCACATCGCCATTATCAAAGCCAAAGTCCTTACCTTTTTCACCTCTTCAAAGAGCAATAGCAATAAAAACCAGACCTTGTTCTTGCAGAGTCTTAAATTTTGACCCCTTCCAAAACCCAAAATTGCATCAAATAAACGGAAAGCAGAATCTTTTGCATGCAGGGTTTGTCACTCGGTTGAATGGGAGTTACAGCAATAGGAAAGTGGTGGCATTGGCTAATGGGGTGTCAGTTGGGGCAAAAGAGCAAGACCCAGAAGGGGAAAAAACCTGGGGAAGAATTTTGTTATCTGATGTAGTGGTGCAAAGGAAGAGGGAGGTGTTTTGGGGAAGACAATGGAATGCTTTGGATATAGCCACTGCTGGTGTTGTTTTAGCCATGCATTTGCTCAGCCTTTTTGCACCCTTTCATTTCAATTGGCCTGCTTTTTGGGTTGCTGTGGGACTCTATTTTGTGACAGGACTTTTGGGGATTACATTGTCTTTTCATAGAAATCTTTCTCATAGAAGCTTCAAAGTTCCAAAATGGCTTGAGTACTTTTTTGCTTATTGTGGAGCTCATGCACTCCAGGTTTGGCAGCTTTCAATTATTATCTTTTGATTGTTATATTTGAATATCAGAATATGAATGTTGGTTTGGTTTTGCAGGGAAATCCAATAGATTGGGTTAGCACACATAGATACCATCACCAATTTTGTGATTCTGAAAGAGACCCCCATAGCCCCATTGAAGGATTTTGGTTTAGCCATATGAACTGGATTTTTGATACCAACAATGTTGTTGAAAGGGTATTTCCATCTCCTTCTCTATCTTTTTATATCTTTCTCAGAATGAATTGATGTTCTTTATTAATGTTCTGTATGAATTGAAAATTTGCAGTGTGGAGAACAAACCAATGTTGGGGATTTGGAGAAGCAGCCCTTTTATAAGTTCCTTAAAATTACTTACGTTCTTCATCCAATTGCACTTGGAGCTTTGCTATATGCTCTAGGAGGATTTCCCTTCCTTGTTTGGGGAATGGTAAGCCAGTTCTTTACCTTAAACTTTCCATGTTTGAGGGTTACAAGTCTAATGCTGTCTTAAGCTAGGCTACAATTGTTCATGGAGCTTAATTAATATGCTTTCTTGCATTATTTTTCTGTATAATCAGATTCATAGAATAAAATACTTAGATAGAACTCAAATTTGAGCCACTCTTTTTTGTTAACAGAGTAAGGGGAAAAAAGAGGGAAGGGGAAAAAAGTGTCGAGGTTTCAAACCATTTGTTTGACTGGTGGGCCTTCAACTTGCAATTCAATTCACACCACTATAAGCTAGTGGGCCTACTTTCATGTGGCAAGTTGTTTTATTAGCATTAACTTGACAGAATTATAACACAGCCATAGATAGAAGTTGTACTCTGGCCCAAAATGATAAGAACAAACTAGAAAGCATGTAAGAGTTTAGATTCTAGCTTGTGGCCTGAATCTCAAGTTGGAAATTCTTATCTCCTTGAATCTTTAAGCTGGGCCATGCTTATGGATGCCACTATAAACAGTTTTGACTGTAAAACAGTTCATTTTAGTTTTAGAAATTAGCCCTGTAACAAACTTAATTGTCATTTCTGTTAACTCCATGTAAAACCAAAAAAAAAAAAACTTTTAGGGAAGCTCATTTGTCTTACATTTGATATGTTAGAATGAAGATCAAACAATTTTGGGTTGAATAGTTTTTCTTTAGAACTTTGATTTTCACAAGTGAAACTTTCAATATATCAATAGTCTTATCAGGCTATGAAAGTTTGCAAAGCTTAGGTATATATTAATGTGCTACCATTGCAGGGTGTGAGGATTGTATGGGTTTACCACATAACTTGGCTGGTAAATTCAGCTTGCCATGTCTGGGGGAAGCAAGCTTGGAATACCGGTGATTTGTCCAGGAACAATTGGTACTTTCTATTGATCACTTACTAATATACCTGCAATTGTTGTCAAGTTGATTTGTTTTGAAAGTTGCTAATAGATGCATATATATACATGTAAATGTTCAGGTGGGTGGCAGTGCTTGCATTTGGTGAAGGTTGGCATAATAATCACCATGCTTTCGAATACTCGGCTCGACATGGCCTGGAATGGTGGCAAGTTGACATGACTTGGTATTTAATCAAATTTCTTCAAGTTATTGGAGTGGCAACTGATGTTAAGCTACCAACTGAAGTTCAGAAGCAAAGGATGGCTTTCAGCAAATAAGGTGTTGGAATAGTCTTTTGAAAAGTACTCTTTAATTAACCATGATGAGATGCTCAACTTCTTCTGCTGCCAACACCAAGACTCTACTTGTGAACTACATTTTTCTTGAATTAATTATACTTATAAATGTAGCCTGATGACTTCTATTGTAATTACATATGGTATAGAAATATACAGATTCTAAAATCAATCGTTTTGACCTGAAATCAAAGTTCCATTATCAATGAATCTTTTTTTTTTTTTTCCTTTTATCATTTCTGCTATGCACGTACATTTCCCTATGGCATAACCTGCTCAAGACATTGACATTGTCAACCAAATGCCAAGATTTATTATTCCGATCAATCTCTAAAAGAGTCCATGACATGTGAAAATTGAAACGAAATCAGAAAATCAAAAGTTAAAAACCCTTTTTCCATTTCTTCTTCTTCTTCTTCTTCTTCTTCAAGAAAGCATGAAGCATCACAATAATTTCCCAAGAGAAAAAAAAAATTCCATTTTACTTCATTATCTTCATTCGAGTGGGAACTAAAGCCTTGATGACATAAAAATTGGGCCTCGACTTGAACCTCTAATCCAAAACCAAGCTGCCCAAGTTTTGGGTCATAAGGCCCACATTTTCACCTTTAAAGATCATCAAGGATAATGGTGGTTCACATAAAATTTTATCGTACTTTTTTTCGATAACCAATTCAAGTACTACAATACAATTTAGTGAATCTATTAGTTTCCTTCGGCCAAAAAAGAACAAATCTATTAGTTTCCATGTACCAAAGCAAACCTCCAATATTGTTGCATCTTTGGCCTTTGCATTCTAGCTAGAGTCTAGACCAACGAATTTAGACTTCATTATTCTATAGTACAAAACATTAATTTTGAATGTCATTTATAACACGAAATTGGGCAATTAGACACATTTTTTATGAGCCAACCTAAGAGTTAGAAGAAGACAAAGGAACTATCTCGAGCAATGAGTCTCCTCAATTATTAAAAATCTACCTCTTAATTCCTCTAAATGACCTCATTTCTTTTCAAATGAATTGAAAGATGAACCAACGGAATAATAAGAGACATGATTTCAACTTTAGGGGAGTCTAAAATAAGGACATGCACCTTCCCCAACATTTGGAATTTCCAAGCAAATGAGACAAAAAGAATAATCATAATAGTAATAAATTAATGATAAGAATTGGATAAAAAAGAGTGGTTTCTTTTCAATGGGTAATGGGTATAGTAAATAAGCACGGGAGAGTAGAAAAGCATGATTATGAAGTCCATGTTGAATATATTATAGTACATTACTTATCTTAAAACATTGGAATACTCACCTAATTCCAAAAGTGCCTCCCTTAAACAATGGTTTCTTGGGTTCATATTTCAATAATCTCCTTATATCAATCCAAAGCATGCTTTCTCCCTATGTTTCATGTAACATTTTGGTTTAAATTAGCAAGTTTTTTTTTGTTAACAAGTGTTTTTAGGACACTTTTCAAAGTTAATTAACAGCTACAAGCTTTCAAATAGTTCAAAATACAATTGAGGTTTGCACAACATCTATTAGTCATATTACCGATTAATTTGGAATCAAGCAATGCCAAACTGGAGAAACTCTTCGATACTTATTTTTTTTACAAGACTCAAATTTGAAAATATTTTACAATATATTAAATAATTGCAGTTGTTATATATAATGCACTAATTTGAATGCATTGAAAGAAGAAATTAAGCCTAAACCAGGGATCGGATTAATTGATAAGTGGTTTCTTATTCCAGTTTAAGCAGATTTCAAGTTCAAGACCTTGCATACACTCACCTACCAAAACCAGGTGCGCGACGCGAGTCGGATCCGGATTAATCAGAGTTTATGGGATAAAAAAGGAAGAAGAAATTTAGCCTAGCTAAAAGAACGTCCCTTAATGAGTGCTGGGACACTCATTGATAAAATCCTATTAAACTAATATAATGGGTCGAAGAATTGAAGTTTTCTAATGGTTGTAGTATGTATATGTGGTTGATATTATTTGATAAGAATGTCTGTTCATAGCTTATAAGGTACTGATCAGGTACATATTGATGAAAAAAATGTATATGATATATACTATATTATAGCAATAATTAACCTGACAAAAATATCAGAAGCATAATATATATATACAAGAGATGAAGGTTTTGCTTACGTCAATAGAAAGCATGCTTTTGAAAGGTGAGTATGTCGAGGTTTATGTAAACAAATTTACCATGCTTCTCCATTGAAGATTATAAAATTGCTAAACCCATCCTCTTCCTGAGTATTTTGTGCAGGCTGCTCTCCTTCCTGCAGGTACTTTCTGGAGTAGAATTCAAGAATTCCATAGCTTGAATAAATAATTACTACTCTCCAATATAGTACTATACTATACATTAATTAATCAATATTGTTCATGCATGTGTGGTTGCTTTCTTAAGTTTTCTTTTCATATCCTTTAATTAGGGATTTAGGGGTGCATGATTGACAAAAAGGGTATATGAGAAACACATTATTTTCGCTTCTTAACCATTCAAAAGAGAATATGTTTCTATTAATTATATTGGATTTAAAGGACCATAGAAACTACCTTAATAATTAGGAACTAATTATGCACCAAATAAAAGATATAGATTCGAACCCTTGCCCAATTAGACTGAGCTCGGGGCTCCTTGCCATGCAATTTTTTTTTTTAGAAATAAACTTTTTGATTAATGAGATGGGATTACAAACGCACAGAAAGACCCATACACCGCTACATGATTAGCTAGTTTATCGAAACACTAATCTATGAGCCAACAAACCCTTTCCCCAACAATTACAATTGAAATGTCATAATACATGCTCTTGAACCTAGAAACTAGAAACTATAACTACCCACAAACCAAATAAACAAACAAATTACAAATTAAACTCACACTCTGTGAGAGTTGAATCCAAGACCTCATGATTCAGATATGCTGGAACTAAGAGTCTAGTACTCTACCACCAGGGCAAATGTCTGATGGTTGCCATGCAAAATTTTAGATCAGGCTTTTTTGAGTTGTACTAATAAAAAGTTGATATTGCTCCAATTAAGTTTCCAACCTTACTAGATCAATAATTAATTATAGGATGTTATATATACAAAGAGAGAGACTAGAAAGAATGTTGTTAATTTGAGGTAAGGAAATGAAAAGTAATGCCATACAATTTAATATATTGATTTCAAGGTTAAAACAGCTTCATGATTTAAAGAATTTGCTACCAAGGAAACAAATTCTTTCCTATATATATTTTTTTTGGTAGAAAAATTCTTTCCTATATTGATAAAGTATTTTGATACTAATGATATAGTATGTCATATATAGTTACCTAATGAATAACAACAAAGTTATTTTTCAAAAAAAAAAAGTTAGAAGAGACATGAGCATAAGGGAATTCATATAATTTACCTTTATGTGGTGGCTAGCAAAAGTGCTAATTAATCATTTAAAAATCATAATGAACAAAAACTTAGATTGATGGCCTCATAATGCGATGCAAATTGAAAGAATCAACACCTATCTTTTTGTGCTTTTTATAATTGAGACTCAACAAGTATAGTATTTTCCAGGTTCCAAACATTTCACCATGCTCACCTTTAAAAGTATCATCATGAATCAAGAATAATTTTTACTTCCATCTAAATTCCCATTCCTCCATTTTCATCATCATACACATGATCAAAACCAACGAAGACATAAATCAAGCAGTACCCATCTCGCCACGTGTTCTTTACCACCATTCTTCTACTTGTCACCTCATCCCTCAACTTGTCACAGTTAGCCTTGTTTACCGGGAGTTTCTTTTCTTTTTGTTGATTTCTATTCCTCCCATACTTCAATGCAGGGGGTGGCTCAGCTCAGCTGACTGGAAAAACCTCAACAATTTTCTCGAGAAAGAGAGAGAAAGAAAAGAAAAGTCAGAGAAAAAAGTGAAGTGTTTGTTTTGGCAGCATGTGTGAAAAAGGGTAAAACATTAAATTATTCCATTATTCTTACATAGGTGAAAAGTTAATTAATGTTCATTCATATTTTACTATTCTTAGGTTTTTGTGTATTAAGAGGTGGTGGAGGTGGAGGTGGGGGGAGAGGTGACTGACAAGTAACCGGCTGCAGGCAGTTGTCGGAGGGAGTGACTAGTGAGGGATCAACGCCGCACTAGTCTGGCAAAAGAGACAGCACGCGAGGTGACTGGGTAAGGGGACAACAGGTCACCACCCAATTACTAGCAAACACAAACTCATTCCTAAAGTCTACTATTTCACCTTGCAGGGGTTTTTTCAACAAGACACTGTTTGGACTGTTGAGTAATGGCCTGTGACATTTTGTGTGCTGGTCCGGTTGATACCCCACATTCACCTCGACTTTGGTCCCACTTTGCACGCCCCATCTCTCCCCCACCACCACCCCATTCCTTTCCTCACTCTCCCTTCCTCTATCTTCATTTTCACACCCCATGCTCCACCTCCATGGACAATTAATACATTGTGTAATTACTACCATAATTAGGACTAATGTTTATCACTAGAAGATTGGTTTGTCTCGATGTTAATGATTTTAAGGTATGGAATTTATTGATGAATAATGAATATTGTTGGTATTGCTTATCTCAAGCAATTTATTTGTTCATATAGCATGCATTTTCTCTCTCAAAGTTAATGTCAATTAACATGGTTAAAGTATGAACATTTTGTATATGTATGTATATGTTTTAACGATTTACGATTAATTTTTATTTGAATCGAGTCAATTTACTATATGATGAAATTCTTTCAACGATGATTTTCTCGATCTATAAAATTTGGTAGAAAACAAGTCTTAGACTTCCTTTGGTTGTGCGGTACAGCTAACAAATCGATTGGAATTTTGGTTTTACAACTGATTGTCAATACAAAATAACTGCAAATTAATAACTTTCCGATTGGTTGTTTTGTGTAGACGCACAAAAGAACAAAAACATTTACTTTTATTTATCGATAGGAAAAGCAACAGTGACTTTAAACTGCTTCAACATTTGACTAATCATGAAGTTGGTTGTTAGCAAAAGAAGTCCAAAATCACTTAAATCAACTAATCAATAATCATATATTCTTATTCCATAATTCACACACACTTCACCTCTTATATGAGTTCATTCCCTCTCAAATTCCTCTTTTGTTGGGTGACAATTTCTACAAGTTATTTCTCATGCTCTAAGCAAAGTAACACTAACAAGTACACATAGGGCGGCGGGTACTTTCACGCGCTATGTTTGGGAGTAGACATTAGTTTAAACTCTTTATATATTTAAATATTTTTTTTAGCTTTTAAGCATTTATCGTTGTATGGGTTGGGTCCAAGCTAGCTTAAACTCAAACACTTTAAATACTTGTGGACCGTGGGGGCTTTTTTAAGTGTGAAATTCCCGCTACAAAAAGAAAGAAAAAAAGAAAGGAAGAACACAAAACCCTAAACCCTGGAAAGAGTGAAGAAAGAAGCCAACCCAAAATTCTACTTCATAAACTCGTGTAAGTCATAAAAGAGTTGAAAAAAAGGAAACCCTTTCTTGTGTTGAACTTTGAAGTCTTCATTCTTGTGTTCGGATTCAACTATTGACTAGCCAAAACGGGTCTGCCTGTGTGGATGTTGGGGTTGGGTGCGGAACGGTTGCGAGCCGACATGAATCGTTTGCTCGCATTCCTCTTCCACCAGGTCACCAAATTCTTCTCTTTTGTTTTTTTTTTTAATTTCATTTCTTCTTTCTCTGTTTTTTTAAGTTGGAAACTTTCAAACCCATTTCTCTTCAAGAAAGAGCTCCAAGTTGCTCCCTTTGTTTCTTCATTTTGATCAAGTTTTTTCATGGAGAATTCATTTGAGCTCCAATTTGCTGTTTTAAAATTTGAAGTTTTGGGTTTGTTTTGATTGGTTCAGGGAATACTCGACGAGCAATTCTTGCAACTCCAACAACTTCAAGACGAAAGCTCTCCAAATTTTGTTTCTGAAGTTGTGAACATTTACTTCCATGAATCCGAGAAGCTTCTAAGGAACCTGAGATCAATACTGTAAATTAACCAATACCCTTATCCTTCATAAACTCTTCTTTCTTCTGGTTAATTTTGAAGTTTAAGTTTAATTCTAACTTTGATTAATTTGTCTCAATCAATGAGAATTTTCAATTTTCCCTTCTCCTCTCTCACTTCCTTGGAAGAATGCAATAATGCGGCTAATGTCAGCTGAGTCTGTCTCTTTCATTTCATCTCATTTGAACCTTTTTTTTTAATTTGCTTTTTGTTTGATGGAATGGACAGGATGGATAGAGAGTTCTCGGATTACAAGAAAATGGGAATCCATTTGAATCAGTTCATGGGAAGCAGCTCGAGCATTGGTGCCAAAAGGGTCAGAAACGTTTGCGTCGCCTTTCGCGCCGCTTCTGAACAGAACAACCGTGCTGGGTAATTTTGCTTTTCTCCCCTTTTCTGTCTCTATTTTTGTGCTTCTGGGTTTTTTTCAATGCAACTACTAGTACTTTATTTTTTTTTGGTTTAATGTCAAAACATTTTATAGCAAACTTTCAATTTTACCCTTTTGGCTTCACTTTTTAGTATATTTCAAAATGCAGGTGCCTAAGAGCCCTGGAGCTTTTAGAACATGAATATTGTTTCCTCAAGAACAAATTGCTTGAACTTTTTCAGGTATATTTTCAATATTTTTCATCGAATTTGCTCAACCTTTTGCACCATTTTCTTAATAATTTATACTAACAGATAAATATGAATGATTTCCAGATAGAGCAGCAGAGAGTATTAGCAGCAGGAGTTAGATACCCAATGCAGAATAATAATAACTAAGCCAAAAGAAAAAAAGAAAAAACCAAAATTAATGCCGTAACATGGGGGAAGAAGCTCTTGTTCCAATTTTTGGCTAAAAACAAAGCAAACCCCTCAAAGCAGGACCATTGTACTGTTTATAGAGAAAAAATGGCAAAAAAAAGAAAGGGTTGTTGGCATTGGCAACCCTTCTAGCTACTATTGCCTTTTTAATGTAGAGTCATTCATTCTTTCTTTATTTGAGTGTGCTGCTTCGGTTGTAACTTTTGAATGCAAATGAATCGTAGTGGAAAGTTGGCAGTTGATGATGATTCTTCTTGATAGTATTATTCTTATTATGATTCTTTGGTTTGAAAAAAATGGCTAAAAAAAAAATTCCCCATTTTCAGCTTTAATGGCTTAATTCAGTGCCTTCTTTTTCTCTGTCACCATAGATTACTTACTGCAATGAATTGTCAAAATATTGACAACTACATAACCAGCATGCATCTTATTCAGCTTATGATCCATCTGATGTCTGAACTTTCAATTGTCTCAATCAATCAAAAGGACATCAGGGTTTTATAATTGGACTTGGGTCAGTGTTAGAGAATTTCTTGTTGTTGACCACTTAGGAAAGGAAAAATTTTTTGTCGTCAAATTTCAAATATTTGTCATCAAATCGAACACAACATAGACAAAAGCAAAACACTACTTTAACTGCTTCTGTTCGATCATAACTATATTAGACTGTTCGGTCACTGTGGTTAACTTGGGCCGTTCCTCTTGCAATTTAAGAAATAGTAGATCACCAAAATCCATTTACTAAGCCTTCTAATTAATATTGTTAGGTGGGTTTTAACCATTTTTAGGACATTTCGACAATTATGTAATTAGATTAATTACAACAAGTTTCATATTTATACAACGACATTGATTACCAACCAGGATCAGAAACATTATTTGAATAGTCATAGTTCAAAATGGGGACTCCCAACTACGAGATTCGCTATGTAGGGCCAATAATTACTTTGCATTGTCTGCAATATCTGTTAGTTTAGAGGTCGTTTGACATCGTTTTTGTTTTCTGTTTTCTGTTGTCAATTTCCTGTTTTTGGAAACAAAATAGTGAAAACACTTTTGGCAGGCTGTTTCCATTTTCAAAAATTTTGGAAACAAAAGCAGTGTTTTGGAAAAAAGTGGAAGTAAGAATTTTGCGTTTTCATGTTTTTCCAAAACACTTCCAAAACACAGGAACAGAATGATGAACAGTAACTCACATGCTTTTCAAACATTTTTTCTTTTACGTTTTTATTTAAAAACATACAAACAAATTGTATATCCAAACATGTTTTTATTTTTAAAAATTGACAGCGCAACAAAAACAAAACGAAAACGAAACAAAAACAAAAAACAGAAAAACGAAAACGATGTCAAACGACCCCTTAACTTGTCTTCACTAAATTAAAATTGGAATATGTGTTAGTAACCTTTTAGTCTGCAAAAAAACAGAGGATGCATGAGGCGTAAAGAAAAAAGAAAAGCCATTTTTTTTGGTTAAAACCGAAACAGAAAAACTAGTTTAAGACAAAACCACAGGGGAATGCAACCCCCCTAGCATCCACAGCGACAACCTCCCGGATTAAATTAGGAGGTGACCGGAAAATTTGTACTTCATCTTCAAGTTCACACCCAATCTTAGATAATGCGTCTCCACAAAAATTCCCTTCCCATAGCGTATGCTGACAAGCACAATTCCATTCCCTTGCCAACAATTATTCTCTAATATCAGCAATTAGCGCTCCCAAAGGATGGAGGGGAGATATTATCCGAATTAATCCGATCAAAGAGAACTAGACTAATCTCATGGTATCAGTTTGGAGAAGCGATGAAATCCGTGTTGGTGGAGCATCAAAGGTGTGCAGCTCCAGTTCCAAGCGATCAAAATGTGTGGCCATCCAGTCTGCATAGGCATTAGTTTCGCGATAGATCTTGAGTCCTCGACTATGTTGTTTTTTTTTTTGAGAAGCGACTATGTTGTTAAAGCTTATTAAACGTAAATATATAATGGAATAAGGGTGTAGATGGATTATTATGTGAATTTTGGTTAATTATCATGGGTCAGTTTGGTAAGAATTATCATGGATTTTGCAGCCTATTTCCCAACTTTTTTGGGCAGCCTGTTAAAACGTATTTAGGCCCATTTCCAAAGTCGACGAAGGCGTAGATGGCGGTAGCCCGGCCCAAGGCATGGTCGTTTTGTTGTCTTGTAAATTTGCAATTTTTGTGGTTCTTCTGTTTGTTAATTGTTAGTGAACTTTTTTTGGCAAATCTTTGCTTGAATTTTGATCCTAACCTAAGCTTTGTAAAAACTGCTCTTACCTTAAAATGAAAAAGCATTGCATTTTTTTCATCTTAATAATTTTCTTTTATTTAGATGAAAAATTGATTGTTTCGGGCAAGATTTGTGCAAAACCGAACACCGGCAAAAGTGTGAATTATAGCTAATTGAGGTTTTGGTAAATCAAACTTCTATATTGTCAGCTAAAATTTAACTATTTTGACACACATATGCGCATCCTAATTATTGGGAAAGATTGTCAGCTAAAATCGCAAAAAGAAAGAAAAAGGTATTTTAGAATACCTCACTTAATCTTTGTATCGTTGTAGATAGCTAATGGATAATGATAATTGATAACATTCATTTCAATACCGGGACTCGAACCTTGTAGATCGAAGTCAAATACCCAACCGTCAGAACAAAGAAGAGAGCCAGTGACATGTTACACCAACTCTATTCTATTATAAACCAATGATTCACAACTCTAGGGTCCTTAATTTGATCTAACTGCTCAACTTCCATCAGGGGCTAAATACTGATTATCAAGCTGGGTTGTTACAACCCAATATAAATTTTGACAATACCTATTTTTAGGCCATTTCGACAATTATTATGTAAGATTAATTACAACAAGTTTCATATATTTATACAAACGACATTACCCAATTAGTAACCAGGATCAGAAACAACATTATTTGAATAGTCATAGTCCAAATCCAAATGGGGACTCCCAGCTACGAGATTCGCTATGTAGGGCCAATAATTACTCTGCATTATCTGCAATATATTAGCTTAGCTTGTCTTCACTAAATTAAAATTGGAATACATTAGTAACCTTTTAGTCCGCAAAACAGAGGATATTGCAATTTCAATTTCAATTGAAAAAAAAAAAAACTAAAACAGAGGATATTGCAGGAGGTAAAAGAAAACCCATTTTATTCTACTCTATTACGGCTTCATATATGTTAATCCAATGCATTGATCATAAGACGATGTTTTTATTGAACAATGGGCATCTTGCTCTTGCGGTTCCAATCAATACAACTCCAAGTTGTATTTATCATGACTTGGCCTACCATCATTTTTGTCTCAAACTCACTTGAGAATCGAGGTATATATAATTCTCGATTCAAGTTATTCTAGATTTAAGTTTGGTAATAAACGTGATTATATGTTGTTGCCAAAAAAAAAAAAATCGTAAAATCTTTGGCAAAAAAAAAAAAAGAAAAAAAAGAAAGAACTGCGAAATCAAACTTGAATAAAAGGAGAGGTATTTTAGAATACCTCATTTTTTTTTCTACATCAGTCCATTTCTTTGAAAGATTGTGTGCACCATGATTCAAATCCTTGCCTTTTAAGTGTAAATACAACCAGCTAACTACCAGAGTAAGGGGAGAACCAGTGATTCTTTATAACTTTATCCTCTTAACCAATGATTCACAACTCTAGGGTGCTATTGATATAACTGTTCAACTTCCATTAGCAGCCATGTAAATACTAAATATCAAGCTGGGTTACAACCCAATATAGATAAATTGAATATTGATAATAGTTTCATTCATTTGGACTCATCTACCGTTTCAATTCCCTTCTCCAAAATGTTTGAGAATACTATTTCTTAGACTTAGTTTGGGATTGAGGTTAAGTTTTTTTAATTTGGATAAATATGTATATTCATCCGGTAGCAGGAATAAGAACTGCTACAAAACTAGTACACAAGAGTTGTTTACAAAGAACAACTAACAATTACCAATCTAGTTGCAACTGCCAACTATTACAAAGAGAAACATTTATTGGATCTTTAGCAATATTTCTAATACCAAGCAACTTAACTTGGATAGCATCAGCAATAGATCTCAAAGATTGCTCAACAGTGCGCATTTGCTGCTGAAATATACGGCCATTCCTTTCTCTCCAAATCACATAACAGAAAGCATTTCATGACAATTTCAAGATTAAGGAAAGAAAAGATTTACCCTTAAGTTTGGAAACAGCCCATTGAAGTTCAAACTGCCAAGTACCAACAGCTCTATTCAGCCTGCAAGTTCTAAGAACTTTCTCCCATAGCTTCCTCGAGTGGTCACAAGTAAAAAAGATATGATCTCTACAATTAGTGTGTTATCCACATAGCACACAACTCATAGAATCCAACTGTATATTCCAACTATTCAATCTGTACATTTTTAATTCTATTTGTTTTTATATTTTCAACCATATCAAATTTGATTTGCACACAAATTAGGAACTTCAATTTACAATGATGAATGATCATATGCCTTTGCAAGTATATATTGATAGATATGAGTCCTGTCTTGTTTAACAGAATTTTGGACTTCAACTGTACATAGAGCAAGGTTCGTTTAGATCTAACCTTATTCATTTTGGACTTGATAAAAGAACTTTAATTGTTGAGCTTGGTAGAGTATGCCGTAATCAAGAGGTCATTCAATTACTTAGAAAACACCATTGTAAACATAAATTCAATTAGTAAAGCTAACAGAAAGATGGATCAAAGTCACACCAGACGCATTCAGAGATGGGTCTAAAGGGCGTAAAACACTGATTAAAGACTAAAATAAAAGCAAGTCAAGCTGGTGGAATCGCTTGCTTAATCATCATTCTTGTGTTTGAAGGAAACTGGGGGTCGATAAGTGGCTCGAAGGATGTCAATGAGGAGATGAGATTGTGACCAAATAAAGAAGATAACTGGAAGCGCAGCCAATACAGTGACCGGAATTACAGTTGACCTTCTAATCAGCAACTTAGGACCAGGGACTGCATCCACAAGCATAATCAAGGCGGAGCTGGAGGCTACCAACGTGGCAGCTATTGAAAGAATTAAGGTTATGATACCCAAAAGCAACCTGTTTGGCAAGGCCTTAAGAAAATCCTTTTCGTCATAGCGTGAAGTCAGAATTCGCACAAATAACAGCAATGAAAAAGAAGAAGAGAAGAGTGCAGCTGTATCTGCCACAACGAAGACTTCGAAGACAGTTTCCTTTCGAAAGTTTGGGATCCCATGGTCGTCCACATTTCCTGGAACAGCAATTATGGCGGCAAATACCATGGCAACGATTAGGGCATCCACAACCATACATGAAGAAGCAGTGTCTCTCATCCATTGTTCTGCATCCTCGATCAACTGCTTATGTTCATCTTCAAACACTTCTATTGGAGTTTTGTTCTTACTATTTCGTTGTTCCTTGAATGATGGAGGGACCACAGTTTCCACTGCCTGTCAGTGTCGTGATCAGATATACATATATATATAATTAGAAATTCCAACTTATTTATTACTAGCTACTAGCTATATATACTACTAGTATACATGGATACAGGTGGATGGATCTGTAATTACCTTGAACCATTGCATCTCTAATTGCATTTGCAAAGCAGCACCATTAATATGCCTTGAAGGAATGCAACTTCCGGCGAAATGCAGTAAGTTATTTTGCTGCTTGTTAAGCACTGGATAATTTAGCACCTTTTCTAGGGATGAAGTTGAACACCTTATAAAAAGCAAATCGAAAACCATGTATCGGCAATTTATAACTGCAACATCAAATATATTGTAGTTTTCATCGTTATAGAACATTACTGGTGCCGCCGGGTATACTGTTAAAATCTCTTCCAGTATCTCCACAATCCCCAAAGTTGCAGCACTCAAAGCTGCTTCTTTCAACGCTATTTGGGCATTTTCGAACGTCCACGTAAAATCAGTGCACATTAAGTGGACGACTTGGCAAGCTTCATAATTCCTCATCTCGGTTTTATATATGTCCCGGACGCGTTGAGGTATTACAACTGCATGCCATTCAATATATAAGTGTGTCATGAAAACTGGAAATTTCATTTTTATCTTTATCTTTATTCTTTATAATCCTAATCATCAAAACCCTTGATTTGAAATATTTAAAATAATGTTTTAATTTTAAAAGTTTAGTATTCATTTAAAGGGTAAACATATATTTTATTTTATTTAGATTAATTAATTATATTAAACCTTAATTTTAACTTTTAATGGTTAATTAATATGTAAATTACTATACCAAGGTAAATCGAATATATATATATATATATATATATATATTATATATACAAGTAATAATGGGTAGAGAAATTACGTACGCTTCTGAAACATCCAAGAGGCTATTTGTCTACACTTGTCAAACAAGTTAATGTCTTTGTGGGTAGGGGTAGGACTCTGATGATCTTCATCTCTATTAAGAATGATATCAATGCACAAGCGATCATCATTATTCTTGGTCTGAGACTCATGAGACGGATGAAGAATATCATTAACTTTCTTTATCCTAGAAAACCCTGCTGCAAATTAAGATTAATTAATTACAAGTAAATAACAAATTTAAAGATCATCAATTACTAGCTACTAGCTAGTACTAGTACTACCAAAATACCAAAACAAAAAAGATGGAGCATAGCAGTGGAAGGAAGCACCTTTATAGATCCAGCGTGCCCAATCCCAACCTTGAACGTGATCACATCCACTTTTAAAGGCAAGAGGTTTTTGGGCTAATTTTCGTAGAATTTTGCCCCTTTCTTCAGCACGATTTCGACCCAATTTCTCATATTTGTTTAGCAATTCAACTGTTAAACCTGTGGATGCATATATATTATAATAATGAAGAGTACTTGAGATATACTAATACAGTACTATATATATATAATAATATATGTTATTAATTGGCATAAATGTCACTTTGCACCCTTAAGTTTGTACGGATTGTCATTTTGCATCCAATTTTTTTATTTTGATCAAAACGCACCCTAAAATTTTATTTTTGTGTCACTTTGCACCCTCCATAACGGTAGGACAAACGACTTTATCATGGTGTCCGACATGATATGCGAAGTGTACCAAAAAGTTACACATGTCACGCGACGTGTACCAAAAAGTGACACATGACATGCCACATGTTTCAAAAAGTGACACGTGGCATGCCACGTGCACAAAAGGATACGTGTCACATGTCATTTTTTGTCCACGTGACATGCCACGTCGGACGCTGTGACCAATCCGTTTTATTCTACCGGACAGAGGGTGTAAAGTGGCACAAAAATAAAACTTTAGGGTGAATTTTGGTCAAAATAAAAAATTTTGGTGCAAAGTGACAGTCTGTACGAACTCAAAGATGCAAATTACAAACTTAAAGATGCAAAGTGGTATTTATGCCGTTATTGATTAGAAGCAGGTGGTAGCTAGAGTAGTTTTCGTATATTATACCATAGTGACTAGCAGCTATGAGATTCTCAACAATACCAACATCCGTTGGGGCGGAGAATAAGCTTGTCTTAATATTAGCATCATTTTCAGCCACATGTAACATGCCTTTGAAAGTATGGTCGCGCCTAAGCTTGGCAGCAAGATGAAATGGAGTTTCTTGTGATCTTGGGTTTAGTTTTAACAGCAAGTCTGGCTTCTTCTTGGCTATCTTCTTCGCAGCTTCTGCGTTTCTCACAGAGGCCGCAACACTTAGAGGCGTGTTTCCTCGGTAGTCGGTTTTTTCAAGTGCCTCGAATACAATGGCCTCCTCAAATACAATGGGCTTATCATCATCAGGATCAATGATGTGCTTTAGGTGGGCAATGGCATCCGCATCCTTGCAATAATTCACCAAAATATGCAAAATGGTCTCGTAAAACTCTGTTATTGGAGCTCTAATTGTGTCCGGCTGCTTATCAAGTAGCCTTTTCACATCTCTCCATCTTTTATCTTTCACTGCCTCCAAAAGCTCCGCATTTCCGGCAAGATCCACTTGCGAATCCCCCTCCTCCTCCTTCTTCATCTCCATTAGATTCCTAATACTTACTATATATATATATACCACACAAAATTAGCTAGCCACTTGTCTCACCAAGAAAAGAAAAAATAACTTTAAAAGATTTACATCTGAATATATAAAACACACCTCACATTTTAAAAAAAAAGGAATGTCAAGAATGGGTAATTACTTACCTACTGCATTTTCCTCATCTGGCTGACCATTAACATCATCAGGTCGGATTTTTCCCTCGGATTGATGGTCTGCAACTGGCGTCTTTCTTGGTGGATGGTCCATTATTGGCGGTAAATGTAATGACAAACTTGGCAATCCGTGGACTTGAGAGCAACAACTTCTTGTATATTCAACTTACACAAACTTTACTAAGGCTCACAATTTTATAAGCAAATTTCAACAGGTATTCACCGGCACCGCAAATAAAAATAGAAAGAAAACGACACTCAACATGTGTTCCAAATGTTTAATTAGTAATTAATTATAATTAAGCTCCATTTCTTTGTCATTTCGGTGGGTTGGTATATGCATATTTATATATTATTACTCACTTAATTACTTTATCTTACCCACTACCTTGACTTAAACTTTATTGGCCAATATGGTCATTATTAATTACTATCAAAGTACCACCACATTATTCAATTGACCAATAATGGTCATTCTTAATTACCGAATTTAACTTTCAAGTTTCAACAAATAAAAAAAGGTTTCACACACGATAGAAATCAGTTATCAGGGTCGGCAACTTAATTAATTCCAATATATGAGCGAAAATTTTGTAATGTGTATTTTTTTATTTTTTTTTGCTACTCATGAATATGATATTGAAATGGACTACACAATAGAAGATAGTCCTCTCCTTTCCCATAATCCCACCCCGCCCATCCCAGGTTTCGAATCTGGGACCTCTCACAAGAAGTCTCAAGCTCTTAACCACTGGGGTGTCCCCTTGGGGACGTGTATTTTCTTTATTCACAAAACTAGAATATGATGTTTCTCCGCCATCGGGCATTTGACCTGGTGGTAGAGTGTTGAACTCTTAATTCCAGTATACCTGAACCATAAGGTCTTGGGTTCTACTCTCATGGAATGTGAGTTTTCTTTGTAATTTATTTGTTTGTATGAGTTTTCTTTGTAATTTATTTGTTTGTATATTTAGTATATTGGTAGTTATAGATGAAATTAGAGATTTGACAATAGTATTTGATTTATGTAAATATATATATATATATATATATATATACACACATACTAGTCTTAGCTTTCACATGCGTTGCACGTGGCTGAACGCGTTTAAATAAAAAAAATTGAAATAATTGAAATTAATAAAAAATTAAAGAATTAAATTATTATATTGTATTAGAATTATGTTGAAGTAAATTTTAAATTCAACATCAAATTGATATCATGAAACTAATTAAAAGTCAAAGAATTTAATTATTGAAATGTAACAAAATTACATTTGAGGCAAATTCCTTTAAAAAATGTGTTACATTTGTAGGTGGAAATATTTTCCAATTGTGTTGACTTACATATCAAAATTGAAATTAGGTATTATTACATAGTCCAAAATGGTATCTAAATATTATTTACTATGTAATTATGTAATGAAAATGCGGTTTCTTTAAATAAAATTAAACTTTGATGAAAGTAGAACTTCTTCATATAATATATACATCATTTCTATATGTTTCCTTCTATTTCTTTGTATTTTTTTTACTTGACCAAAAATTTAGTTGAAGGCATTAAAATTTCCCGAGAGAGTGCAACATATAGTCTTTACGGTGACAAACCATGCAGTGTAAGAATATTTAAGAATTCCTTCTGATGAGGGTTGTTCGAGTCATCATCTACTTCATCAAAATTATTGTACGTCTTACTCTCACCGGGGGAACTGTTATATTCCTATCATCTACTCATTCAGTTTGTCCATGTACTCATTTCTTGTTGACAAGATTGCACGTGTTATGTGTGGAATTCCTAATGTACAAATTTTGAAAATCTATCTCTGACAAATCAAACTTCTTGATGCTTTTTCACATCCATGCTTTCAAGATAATAGGCAATGCTCTGTAATGTGCAAGCAATTTGTGTCTGGTCTGGATTGAGATTCAATACATTCTCTTATAATCCTCAGACATTGCATCGTAATAGTCATTCCATAGTTTCCTCACATCTGACAGTTCACAATGCACTAATAAAGTCGCGAATCGACTTCTTAGTTCATTAGGCATTTGAAAAGCTACTCCTTCCATCATGCATTCCGATATACTCTGAATTATATCTCAAAATTTATTTATTTTGTGAGCAATTCGACTTTTAACACAGTGATCCAATCAATTCTAAGTCGAATTTTAAGTATCTGAATATATTATTATCCGTAAATTGACAATTGATTTAAGCAAGCATGACTTGAACAATTATTCATGTAGTTGAGGCAAGAAAAATTCATCAAAGCCATACGCAAGATTCTCTTTGTTTAAAAGGAAAAGGTAAATAAATGCTAAGACCTCAAGTGGAATAAATAGCCACGGCTAAATTTTTTGATGATCATTTCAAAAAGGCTTTTACAGCAATATTGTTCTGCTAAAGAAAGATTAAATAAACAAAACCCAGAAAAGAGCTAGTAGCCTATTGTACTTTGAGTTTGTTTAATTTAGTAAAATTAAGTGTCTAATTTCGATCTTAAGTCCCCTCTCTCATTTCGTGGGAATACTCTTGTAGACGATCATAGCCTAAGTAATCATGTTGGTATAGGATCAGATGCATTAGAAGGAAGCAAGACCGTGGTGTCTTCTTTAACAAGATTGCTGAAGAAATCTAGGATGAAACTGTAGAAATTGAATTTTTCTAAATAAAATAAAAATTGAGTTTTCTAAATAAAATATTTTAATAATGGCAGAATCTAGATGGTACGATAGAAATTGAAAATTTATAAATAAAATTATATGTTGTAAAAATACACAAAGTTATATTTTAATAGTGGCATAATTAAAATATTTTCTAATAATGACAATTTAGAAATATATTTTTAAAAAACGGTACAATCGGAAAATATAAAGTTTACCATTATTTGTACTTTTATATATAGTATATAGATATAGATATATTTCTAAATTGATAGGAAAATAAAACAAGACCTAACATATTTGCTATTTTAGGCTCATTTGGAGCTATGTATTAGGAAGATGAAGATGTAGAGCAATTTTGGATCAATTTGGAGAAACAACTGATTTTGTCTCATTTAGACCCAGTAGGCCCATTAGGCCTGTTTGAGTCTATGAAACCCAAATTGTCAAGTCAGATGTCTTGAAATCTAAATTTGATACTTTTAGACTTAATTTGTTACTGTAGAAGCCCAAAGAAGGATTCCGAGTCCAATCAGTAATTATGATGAAGTAATTATTCAGCTCTGATGCAGCATTGTTAAATCCTATTCGAATGAGGAATTCACAAGAGCAGTTTTTGAAGAAAATTCATAATTTTTGATCCGAAGTTCAGAAAAATACAAATGAGGTACCGTTTGAAAGAGAATTCCAAGATCTACAACTTTTATGTTTGCCACGAGACCTAATTCTAGAGTTCCAGTGGACGATTTTGCCCTTGAAATTTTTGGACAGAATTGATCTTCTCCTGAACCGGCTTGGAGAGCCAGATGTCTTGGAGTCTGAATCTGATATTCTTAAACCCAATTCATTAATATGTAAGCCCAAAGAAGAAGTCCAAATCCAATTAGTAATTATGATGTAGTTATGATTCAGACCTAATGCAGCATTTTTAAGTCCTATTCAAAAGAGGACTTCACAATAGCAGTTTTGGAAGAAAATTCATAACTTCTGATCTAAAGCTCAGATTAATGCAAATGAGGTACTATTGGAAAGAGGATTCCAAGATCTACATTTTTTATATCACCTCGAGACCTAATTCTATAGTTCCGGTGGACGATTTTGCCCTTGAAATTTTTGGACAGAATTGATCTTCTCCTAAACTGGCTTGGAGAGCCAGAAGTCTTGAAGTCTAAATCTGATATTCTTAAACCTAATTCGTTAATATGGAAGCCCAAAGAAGGAGTCCAAATCCAATCAGTAATTATGATGCAGTAATGATTCAGCCCTGATGCAGCATTGTTAAATGTTATTCAAAAGAGGACTTCACAATAACAGTTTTGGAAGAAAATTCATAACTTTTTATCTAGAGCTCAAAAAAATGCAAATGAGGTACCGTTGGAAAGAAGATTCTAAGATCTACAACTTTTATGTTTACCTCGAGACCTAATTCTTCAGTTCCGGTGGACGATTTTGCCCTTGAAATTTCTGGACAGAATTGATCTCCTCCTAAACCGGCTTGGAGAGCCAGATGTCTTGAAATCTAAATCTGATATTCTTAAACTCGATTCGTTAATATGGAAACTTAAAGAAGGAGTCCAAATCCAATTAGTAATTATGATGCGGTAATGGTTCAGCGCTGATGTAGCATTGCTAAATCCTATTCAAAAAAGAACTTCCAAATAGCAGTTTTGGAAAAAAATTTATAACTTTTTATCTAGAGCTCAGAAAATGCAAATGAGGTACCGTTGAAAAGAGGATTCGAAGATCTACAACTTTTATGTTTACCTCGAGACCTAATTCTTCAGTTCCGGTGGACGATTTTGCCCTTGAAATTTCAGGACAGAATTGATCTTCTCCTAAACCGACTTGGAAAATGTTTTAGACGAAAATTAAAATACTAAAGATGATATGGAGCATTCCTATTGGCCACGTTAGATCCTAATTAATGAGGATGATCTAAATTTTCATTAATAAAATAATGGAATAATTATTTTTTTTAATAATGACAATTTAGAAATATATTTAAAAAAAGGTAGAATCGGAAAACATAAAGTTTCCCCTTATTCGTACTTTTATATATTTCCAAAAACAAAAGAAATTTAATTGAACTTCTTATCTTCTCTCAAATCCATTTTGCCAAATAAAGTTTTTCACTTATAATTATTCTTTTATGCCTGATTATTTTCTTTCTCGCAATTACTGCAACTGTCATTTACATTTATTAAACCTAAACTACAAAACATGAAATCCCTTATACAAAACTTTCTTCGATTATACTAATCTTTGTAATATATTCTTTTGTACCTGATTATTTTCTTTCTCACAAAAACTACAACTCTCATTTTCATATATTAAATCTAAACCAGAAAACGTGAACTTTCTATACAAATCTTTCTTCGATTATACTAACTTTTGTAATATAAGTTCTTTTGGACCAAAAGTTATTAAAAAAAATTCATTGATGATGAAGAAGAGCATAACCAATGCAATAAGAAAAAGAAGAAAAAAATGAAAAATAAGAAAGAATTTCACAAAAAAAAAGAAATTGCAATAATATCATGACACCTCATTATTTTATAACAAATACTATAAAATTGCTAAGGTCCTCCACAATAAAAATGCCATTATTATCTACTTTCTCCCTCCCCTTCACAGCTGCACCTCCATTGGAAAATTTCGTATGCCATAAAAAGCTATCAATCCTATTCCAATAACTCTAAAGACCTGATAGTTCTTCATAGTTTCAAAATGCAACTATTTTGGATTGCAAGTTTGAATCCCTGATAAATCCCTTTCTATATAGTCACGCCTTTCCTAAAAAATCCCTTTTTGTCCCAAGTAAATTAAATAACCAGACAATCAAATCGTCTTTTTTTTTTTGTAAAAATATATATGCAGTTTGCAACACTTGGTGGTGACCAATCAATTAAAAATTTCTACTTACCATTAAAGAATGGATCATCTAGACTTTAAAGAATAATGGATCATCTCTTGGTCAATTTAATAATGAATATAGAAGGCAAAGTAAGTCTTGGTTTTTGAAAAACTTTCAATCTAACTCATTCATTCTTTCCGGGTTAGAATAATTGTAGTTTGTTCAAGAATTCAAGTTTCAATTAATTTGAAACAAATTATCATAATCATTCACAATTGAGACTTTGTTAAAAGGCATAGATCTTCTTCCAGGAGATGATCATATGATAGAGAGAAAAAAAAATCTGTGTGTTTTTTTTTTAAAAATTTTCCAAAGATGATTGGGAAAGGAAAGATAATTAATTTTGATATTTATTGTTAAGGGTTTGTAAAATCTTTTATTTTCCAAGTGATGATGTGGCATTATTTACTTTAACTGATAAATACAATTACATATTAGACCTTAAAGGTTAAATCTAATATTTAAAATTAAAAAACTTTCAATCTAACTCATTCATTCATTCTTTTTTTTTTTTTGCACAAACAGTAGGATATTTTATTTAGATAATCTGAGCATTACATATAGTAGTAGGTTTGATCAGTCTTGGGGTAAACCCATTACACATGTCATTGTACAAAAGTTGATCTAGGAAAGGCTGATTTGTAAAAAAACCCTGCAGAAGCTTTTGTCTCTACGGCCTTCCTTGCTAGAACGTCTGCTACCTGGTTACATTCTCTATAAACAAAAGAGTAGCTCAGACTTGAGAATCCTACTGCTATTTCAGAGCATTCACGGTGGAGCAACTCCAGACGAGGGTGAAGATTCCTCCTCCTGTTAAACATTTGAATGGAGCTTAAGGAGTCATATTCAACAATGAGATTAGCAATTTCCAATGAAGCAGCCAGTTTTAGACCATATTTGATTCCCTGCAACTCAGCAATATCATTGGAAGTAATACCCAACTCATTCATTCTTTTCGGGTTAGAATAATTGTAGTTTGTTCAAGAATTCAAGTTTCAATTAATTTGAAACAAATTATCATAATCATTCACAAATGAGACTTTGTTTTTTTTTTTTTTCATAATCATTCACAATTGAGACTTTGTTAAAAGTCAGAGATCTTCTTCTAGGAGATGATAGAGAGAAAAAAAAAATCTGTGGTTTTTTTTTTTTAAATTTTCCAACGATGATAGGAAAAGGAAAGATAGTTAATTTTGATATTTATTGTTAAGAATTTTAACAAAGTTCAGGTCAAGGTTTTTGAAATTTAAAGTTTAATATAAAGATAAAGATATACACTAAGTTTGAATGTGCATTTTCTAACTTTTTTGGGTTAAAATGTGTGTTAAGGACCATTTCCCAAGTCTAGGAAGGTGTACATGGCGGTGGCCCAGCCATGAAGATGCAAATGGCCCATTTCAAAGCATTCTTTTCTTTTTCATATACACTAAGTTTAAACGTGCATTTTCTAACTTTTTTGGGTTAAAATGTGTGTTAAGGACCATTTCCCAAGTCTAGGAAGGTGTACATGGCGGTGGCCCAGCCACGAAGATGCAAATGGCCCATTTCAAAGCATTCTTTTCTTTTTCTTTTCCTCTTCAGACTTAACTTTGCTTTAGAACGAAAAAATGGATAATGTCGATGTATATCTTATACCTTTCACATTTTTTTAGACAAAAGAAGAGACATTACTAGTTTTTTTTGCCATGTTTATTATATCTTATACCTTCATTAAGAGGATGATTGCACATTTAGGACATATTTTTGCCAACTTTAATTGAATTTACAATTTCAATTCTATTTTTTTTTTAATATTTTCAACCATATATATCAAACTTGATTTGCTCACAAATTACGAATTCAATTTTCAATTATCAATGATCGTATACCTTTGCAAGTGTATATACTAAGTTTGAACATACATATAAAGTTGTGGGCAAATGAAAGAATTTGTTCCCACTGTAATGAAACGAATTTGTTCCCATTACTTTAATGGCACTTTGGATGCCACCGTCTTATCTGTATTATTCCTAGTTCTCTTTCAAAAGTAACATATCCACACCACATAATCCTGCAAAGTCAGAAGCAGAATCTCATTCTTTTTTGTTAGAAGAAATTTGAAAAAAAAAAAACCGCAGCAATCCATGGGGAATTGTTGTTCACCCTCAGTCTCAATCCCAATCTGTTCAGGGAGCACAGTTTCTCGTTGCTGGAATTGTGCTGTTCGCCATGCAAATTACACATGCAAGCTTCAACAAAATCTCAATGCTCTCAGCGTGGAACTGGACAAACTGAAAGCTCGAAGAGATGATGTCAATCGGAGGGTTGTTTTTGCTCAACAACAACAGAATATGAGGTGTCTCAACGAAGTCCAACTCTGGCTTAACAGA
Organism: Corchorus capsularis; assembly: GCA_001974805.1. Lineage (NCBI taxonomy): Eukaryota > Viridiplantae > Streptophyta > Magnoliopsida > Malvales > Malvaceae > Corchorus > Corchorus capsularis. The sequence goes on from AWWV01014987.1 coordinate 75,780, forward strand.
GCGGGAAATATGATAGCCGAAGTTGACGAATTGATGCAACAAGGCCCTCAAGAAATAGAGAAATTATGTCTGGTTGGATGTTTTTCTTTGACCTGCAACTACTCTAGCTATGAGTTTGGTCGAGAAGTGGCTAGAAAACTTGAAGAAATAGTTTATTTTATAAACGAAGGAGTTTTCGTGCAAGTAGCTGATCAAAATGAACCTGAAGTTACGGTGGATGTCAGACCAGCTGAACCAACTGTTGGCTTGGAATCAACCTTGATTAAAGTCTGCAGGTTGCTCGAACAAAGCGAGGTGGGAATGATTGGGTTATATGGCCTTGGTGGAGTTGGAAAAACGACACTCTTGACCCAAATCAACAACAAGTTGAACAATCTGTCATCAAGTCATTATGATGCTATAATTTGGGTAGTTGTGTCCAAGGATCACACTATGGAAAATGTTCAGTTAAAGATTGCAGAGAAGTTGCATCTACTAATGGATTCGTGGAAGCATAAATCATCTGATGAGAAATCCCAAGATATCTATCGTGTTTTAAGCAGAAAGAAATTTGTTCTATTCTTAGATGATATTTGGGAACATGTTGATTTGATCAAAGTGGGAATTCCTTTGCCAAGTCAAGAAAATGGCTCCAAAGTAGTATTCACTACTCGTTTATTTGATGTATGTGGCCAAATGGGAGCAAATGAGAAGATCCAAGTAAGGTGTTTGGGAGAGAATGAAGCTTGGGCATTGTTTCAACAGAAGGTTGGAGAAGATACCCTCAGTAGCCATCCCGATATTCGAGAACTCGCCAAAAAGGTGGTTGCAGAGTGTCGCGGATTGCCTCTTGCACTGATTGTGATTGGTCGAGCTATGAATGGTAAGAGGTCACCCAAATCATGGGAATTTGCTATGGAGGTGTTAATGAATTCTGCACATAAATTTAAAGGCACAACAATAGAGCTATATCCTATTCTGAAATTCAGTTATGATAACTTGCCTTCAGATACAATGAGATCTTGCCTCTTGTATTGTTGCTTGTTTCCTGAAGATCATAGCATTTCGAAGGGTAGATTAATTGACTATTGGTTTTGTGAGGGATTGTTGGATGCCTTTGAGTGCATAAACAAAGCTCGTTTACAAGGGCATGACATAATTGATACCCTCATCAATGCCAGTTTGTTAGAAGAAGCTAAAGGTGTCTTTGGAGATGAAGATCGTGTTAAGATGCATGATGTGATTCGCGACATGGCATTATGGATTTCATGTGACTGTGAAGAGGCAGAGAAGAGATTTTTCGTAAAAGCAGGGCTTCAACTAACTGAAGCATCAGAAGCTGGACAATGGGAAGGTGCAAGAAGGGTGTCATTCATGCAAAACCAAATTAAATGCCTAACTTCAAAACCGAAATGTCATAATCTTCAAACTTTGTTTCTTGGTGAGAATAGAATGATGACAAGGATTGAGGATGGCTTCTTCGAGTTTATGCCCAATTTGAGAGTTCTAAACTTGTCAAATTGTGGGGATTCAAAGGAGTTGCCAAAAGGAATTTCATATTTGGTTTCACTAGAGTGCCTTGATCTATCAGAATCAAGTATCAAGGAGTTGCCAATTGAGCTGAAGAGTTTAACAAATTTAAAATTGTTGGACTTGAGAGTCGTGTCCAATCTAAGAATCCCACAACAATTGATATCTAGCTTGTCAAAGCTGCAAGTATTTAGGATATCCCACACAATAATTTTCGAGGGCAACACGTCTGAATACAAAGTCTTGATTGGTGGGGAAGATGATGAAGGTATAATTGAGGAGTTGGGGAGCTTGCAATTTGTGAATGAGATTGAAATAGAAATGGAAGGTTATATTGCCCTTGAAAGACTGATGAGATTTCACAACTTACATGCATGCATTGAAATCCTACGGCTTTGGAAATTTAGTGAGTCAGAGGAATTTAATGTTTCATGTTTAGCAAATATGAAGTCTCTAAAGGCTATGTTTCTCTCTAATTGTCAAAGCGTGGAAGAGATGAAGATAGAGAGAGGTCTTTGCTTTCACTCACTGCGATCTGTTACAATAGAGGATTGTGGCAAATTGAGGGATATGACATGGTTGATTCTGGCTCCAAATCTAGAGTATTTGGTGGTAAAATATTGTGCAAAAATGGAAGAGATAATAAGCGAGGAAAAACTGGGTGAAGTTGGAAATCTTCCAATCCAACAACCATTTTCAAAGCTTCAAAGTCTTTTCTTAGATGGTTTACCAGAGTTGAAGAGCATTTACCCCAAAGCCCTACCCTTCCTATTTTTGACATATATTGAGGTAATATATTGTTGGAAACTGGAGAAGTTACCGCTCAACTCTGATAGTGCAAAGGGAAATAACCTCCAAATTGAAGGACAAAGAGAGTGGTGGATACAGCTAGAATGGGAGGATGAAGCCACTGGAAATGCTTTTTTGCCTTGTTTCGAACCAATGGTGAGTGATTATTTAATAGTTTTCTGTTTTATTATTATCATTGATTCAGATTTTGATTCCCTTTGTTGGAAGGTCAAAAATGCTTACTTACCTTGCTGCTAAGTGCTTCTAATTGATCATTTTAATTAGTTATTGTCAACTGATTCATTTGCCTGCCTTGTTATTGTTTTGCAGAATTGAGTGATGAAAGAGGAATCTGAACTGAGTTAATTTGGTGCTGCAGCTATTGTTTTGATGACTAGTGGTGATTATTGATTAATGAAGATTTTTATAATAAAATGTCCATCCATTATAGCTCTAGTTTCTTTTCGTCACCAGCTCTCGAACCTTTTCTCTTAAAGTTTAAAGATAAGGCTTTAAACCTTCGAGGACAAGAAGAGGGCCGGTAACTACTCTCGCCAACTATATCTTTATACAGATGTAATTGTTTAAACTATTATAATTTTACTCTACTAGAAACTCTATTTATATTTAATTAAATCTAACAAGAATATATTGTCAATTGGATTTCAAAACAAAATAATTTTTTTTGAAAGGCAGTCAATATTATTAAATAGATAAGCAAAACAAAATAATTAACAAGTTCTTTAGGAAAAAGAAAATGATCAAATATGTTTTCCTCACGTTTTTCTATTCCTTGATTTATATATGTGTACATCAAGGTAGTTCACGTTTTAATTAAAATTAAAAAAGTGTAAAAACTTTTTTTTTTAAAAAAAATCATAGATTATTCTATTTTATCGAAATAAAGTACCTAAACGTTTATTGTACTTGAGTAAGCATCGAAACTTTTAATTTGCACCTAATAAGTCCATGCACCAAAATAAAAGTATCTATACTTTTACCAATAGATAGTATAAGAGTTTTTTTAATAACAAAATCAGCCTTGGGAGCCTATTTTAGATAGATAGTGAAAAAATAAGGGTTTATTTGGTGTAATTTAAAAATAAGAGTTTATTTATGTTCAATATGAAAATAGGGGCTTATTTGAGTAAAATAAAATGTAAGGGGTTTTAAAAGAAGATTTATTTTTCCTATAAACTATTATAAATACACTTTTCCCAATTTTTTTATGTTAATGATAATGAGGTTTAGGTATGTTGCATTTGTGTATTAGAAAATTTCCATTTTTAAAATGAAACTATTAGATTTTTTTTTTCATGTGAGTCATGATATATATATTAATTAAAAAAATCCAAGATTATCTTTAATTAGAAGAAAACTAATATCAGTACCAGTCTTATATTTGTCATGGTAGTTAGTGTTTATATTTCAACACCGTAAATTTGTTTTTCGTTACGAGAGTATGAGTAACAAACCCTTTTTTTCTTTTTTTTTTTAAATATTAACCCTTATTAAATTGTAAACCATCTATAATAAGTAAGTGAAAAAGTTTATATATTTTCACTCATAATAATTGTTTTGCATAGTATTATTTTCTTCTTCCAGCCCAACTTTGTTTGGGAAAGAAGTTTTTTTTTTAAATGATGTTGATCTTATAGCTGCTTGCAATTTCTTTTTTTTTTTGTGAAATTCATATTCTCTCTTCTTTTTCATATTGCATTATGCTCTTCTTCATCTATAAAATTTTTTTAAATAACTTTTTACCCAAATAAACTTACATTACAAAAGTCAATATAATCGAAGAAAGCTTTGTATAAAGAATTCCATGTTTTGTGGTTTAGGTTTAATATATGTAAAAGAGAGTTGCAGTAATTGCGAGAAAGAAAATAATCAAGTACAAAAGAATAATTATGAGTGAAAAATTTTATTTGAGCAAAATGGATTGTAAAGAAGTTAAGAAAGAAGTTGATCAATTCCATTTCTTTTGTTTCTGGAAAAATTATACTTTCATTTGAAGATTATGATTAGATCATCCATTCATTACTTTTTTGCTATTTTAGATCACATTGATAATTCATTAATTTGGTAGAGTAATAGCGAGATATCAATTTTAATTTTACTTCAACTTGCTAAAGATACGCATATATAGCATATAAATTTAATTTCTCTATCACCAAAAAAATGAAAGACATATGAATTAGTAATTAGGAATCATTTTGTACATCTAATTTTATAATTCCTCATGTTGCATTAAGTTTAGTTATAACCTGATACAAACTTGACTTCCAGGTCTGGTATGATTGGCTGAATTGTGAGATTTGTTTTGTAGAGATTGAAATGGTGAAATTAGGTATTACAGTGTAACATCAGAATAACAATAATGAGAATAAAATTTGTTGAAAATATTTATGAAACACTAAGATTGATTAACATATACACATAGAATAAGAAAATAAAATTAAACTCCTAATTCTATATACAAGGACTTTAACTGACCATCAATCTATATATCAATAAATTAATCTCACTATTTTTTAACCCTATATATCTCCCAAATTATCCACTACAACCTTTTTAGTAATCTTAGATTAAAAAATTAATAACATTCACCATTGATAATGTTACTAAGCATGTAAGTTGCTAAATTTCTTGATAATTCTATAGTTTATCTTTCTAATTAGAAACCATAAATGAGAAATTTGATAACCAAAATTACTAAGAATGTAAGGTTATTAAATTAGTTCATAGTAGTATTATGCCTTTTTTTTATCATTATAGATTTTTTTGTAACCTTAAATAAATATTACCTTTTTGCTATGTTATTTTAGATCACATTGATCATTCATTAGATCACATTGATCATTCATTAGTTTGGTAGAGTAATAGCTAGATATCAATTTTAATTTTGTTTCAACTTGCCAAAGATACGCATATATATATAAATTTAATTTTTCTATCACCAAAAAAGGAAAGGACACATGAATTAGTAATTAGGAACCAATCTTGTACATCTAATTTTATACTTCCTCATGTTGCATTAAGTTTAAAATAACCTTATACAAATTTGACTTATAGGTCCGGATATGTTTAGTTGAATTGTGAGATTTGTTTTGAAGAGATTGAAATAGTAAAATTAGGTATTGCGGTGTGATATCAAAATATAATAATAATAATAATAATAATAATAGTAATAATAAAAATAAAAATAAAATTTGTTGAAAATATTCATGAAACACTAAGATTGATTAACATATATACATAGTACAAAATAATAAAATTAAACTCCTAATTCTATATATAAGAACTTTAACTAACCATCAATCTATATATCAATAAATTACCCTCTCTATTTTTTAACCCTAAATATCTCTTTATTCACTACAACTTTTTTAGTATTCTTTGATTAAAAAGTTAATAACAATTCACCATTGATAAAGTTACTAAGCATGTAAGGTTGTTAAATTTCTTGATAATATAGAGTTTAGCTTTCTAATTAGAAACCATAAATAAGAAATTTGATAACCAAAATTACTAATATTATAAGGTTATTGAATTATTTGATAGTAGTATTATGCCTTTTTTATAATCATTATTATAGATTTTTTTTGTAACCTTAAATAAGAAAAATTAGTAACCTTTACTATTGATGAAAGTTTGCTAAATCTTTTTTAATAAACTATAAATGAGAAATATGATAACCAAAATTACAAAAAAAAGCAAGGTTATTGAATTAGTTGTTAGTACTATACATCTTTTATGATCATTATAGGTTTTTTAATAACTTTTGAGAAAAAAAAAGGGTAAATATTCACCATTGATGAAAGTTTACTCATGTTATTAAGAATATAAGGATTAGTAAATACAATTTTAATTTACTTTTATAGCTTTTTTAGTAAACTTAAGTAATAAAATTGGTAACTTTTATTAATGATGAAAAGTTGCTAAACTTAATAAGAACGTGTAAGGTTATTTCAATCTAGATAGTACTATAAAGTTTTCCATAACCTTTATAACCTTTTAAGTAATCTTAGGTAAGAAAATCAGTACTTTACCTTTATAATATAAGGTCATTGAATTAGTTGATATTACCATACCTTTTTTATAAAAATTATAGGTTTTTCAGTAACTTTTGAGAGAAAAAAGGTAAATATTTACCATTGATGAATACTAATGTTATTAAGGATTGGTAAATATAATTTTAATAACTTTTATAGGTGTTTCAGTAGATCACTTAAGTAATAAAATTGGTAACTTCCATTATTGATTAAAAGTTACTAAAATTAATAAGGATGTAAGATTACTTGAATGTAGATAGAACTGTAATGTTTTCCATAACCTTTATAACTTTAAGTAATCTTAGATAAGAAAATCAATAACCAATATTACTAATTACTAATAATATAAGGTTATTGAAATAATAGATTATAAAATATCTTTTTGGATAACCACTACAACTTTTTTTTAGTAATTTTACATAAGAGAATTGGTAACTATCATTATTTATTTCTTAGGCTATTAAGGATTTAAGGTTACTTAATTTTTATTAATAGCATCGTAGCTTTTTTAATAACCTCTAAGATTTTTTTTTTTGACTTATGTAAGAAAATTGATATTAATTATTTATTAAGGATATACATGGTTGTCGAATTTGTTGATAGCATCATGCCTGATCCTAAAGCGTCTTTTTTATGCATTTAATAAAGAACATGTCACTTGATAAGCTTTTGCCCTAAAACGTCTTTTTTTTATGCATCTGATAAAATATTAATGGGATTTTTTTGTGCATGGTTAGAACATAGTAGTAGCATTCAAAGCCTATTTGATAGCATTATAGTTATTTTGATAACATTTTAAACAGTTTTAAGATAAAAAAAAAGTTTTAAGTCATTTTTAAGTAAGAAAATTCAACCTTTATTTTTTTTATAAAAAGTTATATTGTGTAGTCCATTTCAAGGGCTACCTCCT